>OY997383.1:2026200-2309645 GCA_963921505.1 Phakellia ventilabrum
TGATCAGCCTTCTGAAGTTTGGGTAATTTCTAAATCTAGATTGAGCAAAGATACAAGTGAGTTAGCCCTCAAGCAACAATCTCCATGGTATCCTGGAATGAGACAATGCTGATGAATGACTATGCACTCACGATATGGAGACAAGATAGGAAATTGGTAAACTGTAGTGTCCATCGCCACTGTCAAATCTATTAGATGCTATCTGGCCCCATATTCGTAGGTACCTATCAGCCAATGAAACTCTTGCCATCACGGACAAATCAAAAACATGATCCAGTGTTATATCACTCTACAAGTGGAAAGTTGAGGAGTTAGGTTCCAATTGGCATGCTGCATTACAAGTAAAATACATTACTCCAGTTTGTAGAAATGTTTTGAAATTCAATGAAGACTATAGTAGTATTGCAACACAACTTGCTACATGACTTGCATGGCTCATAATACCACACTCACACGTGCTCTTGTTATCAATCTGTATACCCATAAACTCTGCAAGTATGACCACAGATGCAAAAGCTGTGGAGGGCCACACTCTGCCTCACAATGCCCTCACATCCAGCACAAGTGCCTATGCATTGAGCACAAGCTAGCACAGTCAGGCTCTGGAAACACAAGGAACAGCAATGGCTCCTTTTTCAAGTGGATTTTAGAGAGGCATGGGAAGGCATGCTCTGAACAAGAGCAGGCCAAGCAGAAGAGTGTTTGTCGGGACATGCCTCCCAGTTCTACCCAGACGCCTGGTAAACAAAATGTGCAACTGGAAGTACATAAATCTCAATGAGCTCATCTGCAGGTGACTCCATCGTAGTGCATGCTCTATACTACACATGCATGAAAACAATACCGTGCCTACAGGAAATGTGTTTTTGAATAATTGCATTCCTGTAGCATTACTTACATAAATACATACATACATGCACGGAGAAAACTTATATACTGGTGCATCTGCCTTGATATCTCTTTCCAAATGTATTCTAGATGCAAGTGTAAGTCTGGTGGGCGATCAGACTGTGTACTGTAAGTATTGTGGGTGAGCAGAGATATGAGTTATGACATGGGCATGGCAAGACCTGTGTATTTTTGCGAGCCAGCCTGGTGCAAGAATACTAACTAACCCGGAATGCTCCTGGAGAAGCTACTAAAAAGTGACCAATCTTCAGGAGATAGATGTCTCTATCTGCAATATACTTTCAAGGAACAGCCATGCACTTGATCTTGCCGTCTACTTCTAGTGCTCATATCTCTACTCATACAGAGACTACACAAAGTCTACTAACCTGGTGCGCTGCTGCTGGTGAGAGTGTAAAACTGGGTTCTTTTATGTCGGTTTAGTGCTTGTTATAGTGAGCTCAAGCTAGTGCTTGTGATTTGAAACAAGTAAGCTACAGAAGGAGAATAGGCCGCCGATTTCGGATGACGGGGATGACTTCCAACCTGCAAAAAAAAAGAAACTAGCCCGTTTTGTATCTCCTTTGACGGATGAAGCAATGTCGAATGTTGCAAAGGGCCCCACTGTTGCCAACACCAAGAAAAGCACGGATTGGGGCATCCATGTATTCGTGAGTGGCTTACTATTTTTCTTCCTCTTTCTTTTAGAATACGTGCAAAGCAAGTACCAGGTGTCAGAGGAGTCCTTGGTTGACGCTATTAAAGACAAATGCGCAAATTGTCGAAGAGCCCCCAGAAAGTAATCCCCAGAGACTCCTAAGTGCTGAAAAACGAACTGAGAAACCTTGAACATATGCTGTCTTTTTTTTGTTGTAGTTTTTTGTAGCGCTAAACAAGCTGTTCTCAAAACAACCTAGCCCAGGTTAATAATCAAGGCGAGCTAGCCACGCCCACCATGTCTGGATGCTGCAGACACGCATACACATTCAGTTGCTTATCCTTGGACATGCACAGGCAGGCTATCTAAAGTTCCTCCAGGCCATAGGAATCATCGGCACAAAATATAGCGGTCACAGCATCAGAATAAGGGCGGCCACGACAGCAGCAGCAGTGGGCATACATGACTCTACGATCCAGACACTGAGCTGCTGGCAGTCACAAGCATGGTGGAGGAATTACAGGTACAGAATCATGACTCTGGATCCATCACTTGAACTTGTCTCTTGGAACATGTACAACTGAATGTGACAGCCTTGAATATGATTTGAAGTGAACAAATCTATGGATAACCTGTGGCTATTAAGGCCTAGTTAGAGCATAGCAAATTTTGTTTCACAATCAGCTCTGTGAACTGAATGCCCACCACCCCCACAGAGAACGCAAGTGCTGCACTGGACAGAGTGCAGGTGGTCTTAGGTGGCATTTACTTTGAGCAGCAACAAGTGTTTTGTGTTAAGATGGTAAGCTGCTTCCTTTGTAATGCAATCCCCTATATATTTTTAGGGATCAGCTTGAAGAGGTTACCTTTCACCTTACTGATAGATGACATATTGTGGATTGGGTCTTCAATTTTGTACAAAAAGAGCAAGGTCAGATGACATGTCTGTTATATTTGACAGAACCTCACACTTTGGAGAGACCTTTGTAAAAGAAGTCAACATATTGGTTTGTGTGCAGACAGTGTTCAGTAGTAATATTCTGTGAAACGCTACACAGAAAAAGTCCCAATTAGTAAGCTGTGGATAAACCCAGCTGACAGGCAGATTTCTTTAGCTAGCCACATTCCTGGATTTTTGGAGTCTGTATAAATATTACTTACCAATTTTTGCCTAGGCTTCCACAGTACCGAGTGTTATTGTGATGTCAATGCCCTCCCTCGTACCTCCTCCTTGCTGTCCAAAATATAGCTAGTGACAAGTGCCAAGATGTAGCCATGCAGACGAGATTTTTGGTGTAGCCCCCATCAGGGGTTGTTAGTCTAATTCTTGGGTAGCCAGCCAGCACGAAACAGTAGTTGGTTCGATTTCAGCTATGTTCCTTGATATAGGTTGCTATTCACACAATGCATTTTCATACCTGGAGTGAATCCAATGGCAATTGAAATGGTGAATGCAATCAAGCCAGAAAAACTAGCCCAGAAGTTGCTCGGCATCCTATTCACCCATACAGAATTGGGGGATGGGAACTGCACTCCCACAAATAACCTGGGATTCTACTTCTCGACCAAACCATGCTATTCGATGTAAGTGATGGTACTAGCATAAGGTGTGTATGGAATTATTTAATCTCCGTTCACTGCATACACCCCCTTCCCCCCCCCCCCCCCCCCCCCCCCCCCCACACACACACACAAACACACACCAGTACATGTCAAGTATATCCTCCTCGGCCACTCTTTTCTTTTTAACTCTGTACCTCATTGCTCGGCTGGCCGACAGCTGTGTAAGTGGATTATCAAATGCAAATCGCTCATTGTAGGAGGACTTCATTTGCCTTCAGTCGTCCGCGTGCAACCTATGGTGCAACCACAATGGTGCTGGGGATGCGGGATGAGACTAGCCTCGTTCCAGTTCCCAGGCCGAGACTACTCGTACTTGGCCTTGGCTCATGCATATCACGCGGGAAATCACGTGCACTTAACGCAGTGCTAGCTTAGAGCGCGGGAGTATTTCAGCCATAGTTATGCCACGGTTTATCCTTGTTCGATGGGTCACTGATGAAACAGCTGAGAGAGCAATGGAGCAATGGACAGAGGTTGAGTACCAGAAGATGGCTCAAGCATATCATCCCACTGGAGAGGTGGGCATAGTGACTCGACCGTTGGGGCGTCTCTACTATGCAACAGTTAAGGTGGCTGGAGTGCCGGTGGAGGCAATGGTTGACACGGGGTCATCAGCGACAATTATGTCATTTGCCTCGTTTAAGGAGGTCAGAAAAGCTGCCAAGATTCCCAGAGAGGCGTTGAAACCACCTGACCATTCTGCTACCTTCTGTTTTCCATGCACTGTTGCTATTTACTTGAACAGTCATCCTCTTCACATGACCTTCTTTGTTAGTACACTGTCGATTTCAGGGGGTGTAATGTACAGTGTTTGGCATGAAGGAGAGACAAAACAAATCACCTGTTTTTGCAAAACTGGGTGGGCAACACGAATATCACGCGAAGGTATATATACGCGCTCTTTAAACTGTGATCACGCGAAGGTAATACGTGCAAAATTGCGCGCGACACTCCGCTTCGTTCTGCGACACACGAAGTTAATAGGCGTGACACTCCACTTCGTTTTACGCGAAGAACAGCGCGTGGACATGGCGTAAGTGTGCGACTATCAACGCGTTTACGCGTTAAGCGCATAGTTAACTCACACAGTCAGCGCGTGCAAATGATGCGTAAGTGATGCGATAATTTACAAAAACATGTGCGATTTCAAATTCCGTTTTACACGGGTACCATCCCAACAAACACTGTATGACTACACTTACTATATGAACACACACTGGTTTAGCTGGCAATAGGAGCTGCCTCGGAATGTACAGCCAAGCGATTTGCTGCATATCAGGATGGTGCGAAGAAAGAGCCGGTACACGTGAGTGTTCAAAAGTGCATGAAGCTGCACGGCCGTTGTTTCATCGTCAAGCTTCATCTGCTCTTCCAAAATCCTCTTTACTTCTGCCGTTATTTTCGTTGGTCTGCCGCTTCCAGGCAATCGAGCTATACTACTTGTCTGTCTGTAACGATTCAAAAACTTGGCTATACCACGTCTACTCACTGTCATGCCTTCTTCCTGCAAAAGTTATGTTATAGTTGGCGGCTTGAATCCATGAAAATGGAAGTACAAGATCCTCTGCTTCTTGTAAGCACTGTAAACCATCTCAACTCTGTCACGTACAAATTGTACAATGTACTAAAACGGAACGGATCATAGCATTAAAACGGAACGTAAAAACGGAATGGTTCCATACACAAAAACGGTATGGTAGTAGAACGTAAACGGTACGGTAATGGTTAAACCGTTGCATGGCCGTAAAACAGAAACGGAACGGAAATTTTTTTTTGACCGCTACTATATATAAGTACAGGAGACATAAAAAGTAAGTGAATGAGCAGCTATATAAAAAATCTTCTCTTGGCACCTTATACTTACACCAGTCAATAACGTCATGCAGGTCTTACAGTACATGCGAACACACAGTTTTGTGGATGGCGAAGAGGTGGTTGCGGTGGTACGCAATGATGTCTACTCGGCATTGACCTTCTCTTGTACGGACTCGAGGTGAAGGCATCGACAGAGGTAGTCTCGTGCACCAGCCGTTTTTGTTTTTTACGAGGGGAGAGTAAAAAATACGTCTGGTAGGTTACGCCACGTTCCCGTTCCACTGCCAGAATCTTGGCAGAGCCAATGAAAAAGCAGCACTCATGTGACAGCACTATCTAGAATGTGACTTATTAACAGCAATGTAAGAAAAGATGGCTGGGAGTTACTCGAAACAGCGTTTGAGTGAAGCGATTTCTGAAGCGACGAAACAGCTTGGATACACAGAGTTGAGGTCTAACCAGGCGCTCGTAGTCAAGCACTTCCTGAAAGGGAAAGACATCTTTGTGAGTCTGCCTACAGGCAGTGGAAAATCTCTGTGTTACTGTTTGCTGCCGAAAGTGTTCGACATCCTTCGAGCCAGCAACTCGGTCGAGACGCAGTCTATTGTTATTGTTGTAAGCCCACTCATAGCCCTCATGAAGGACCAGGTGAGGCAGATGACTGAGAGAAACGTGCGTGCCATCTATGTGGGTGATGTCGATAGCGAAACCGAGGATGAAGTGTGCGATGGAAAGTACCAGCTGGTGTACTTGAGTCCTGAGCCCTTACTGACTAATATGATGTGGAGAGATATGCTGCAGAGCCCAGTCTACCAGCAGAATTTGGTCGCAGTGGTAGTGGATGAAGCACATTGTGTCAAAAAGTGGTAAGTAATAATCGTTTATAGACCTGTATAATATTTTGTTTTTGAGGCAGTGTAAATGTGTGACTGTCAACTCTTCTTATCGTAGGGGAGAGTCATTTCGGAAAGAGTTTGCTAATCTCGGTGATGTGAGAAGCCTGATCCCTGAAACCGTGAGAATCATGGCACTAACAGCTACAGCAACAAAATCCACACGGCGTGACGTAACGAAAATATTGGGTATGGTCCATCCTGTTGTGGTTGCTGTATCTCCAAACAAACCCAACATTAAGTATGTGGTTAAGGGTAATCCTGGGACACTTGAAGAAACATTTGCTCCCTTAGTGGAAGAAGTTCGACGCAGACGAACAAGTATGGACCGGACAATTGTATTGTCGTACTTACAACCAATGCTCCAGTGTCTACTTGTTCATAGCATATCGCCTGGGTAGGGAGATGATGGAGCCAATTGGTGTATGTCGTGACTTGCAGGAGCATCGTCTTATAGACATGTTTTCAGCATGTACACACCCATCGGCGAAGAATGGAATTCTTAAGTCTCTCCCTGACTGTAATAACACACTTCGAGTCGTGGTTGCCACTATTGCATTTGGCATGGGATTAGACTGCCCTAATATCCGTAGAGTGATCCATTGGGGACCATCATCTGATATTGAACTATACCTACAGGAGACCGGTAGAGCAGGGCGTGATGGGCAAGCAGCACTGGCAACTTTGTACTATACTAATATGGATGTGGGCCAGACTGACGATGCCTCCATGAAAGAATATTGTAAAAACAAGGACACTTGCAGAAGAGAATTGACACATGATCCTGCAATGCCTACGTCTTTATGTCTATGTTGTGATGTATGTGAAGCAAAATGTACTTGTCTCTTATGCCAACCTTAATTCATTTTGTTCAAATTTGATGATATCACTCGTGACTTGAGCATGATTTGCATCGCAATTGTATTCCTTTCTGGAACGGGAACGTGGCGTAACCTACCAGACGTATTTTTTACTCTCCTCTCGTAAAAAAAAATACGGCTGGTGCACAAGACTACGACAGAGGTAAGGGGATTTGGCCAATACAAGACGGTGACAAGAGATGTCCTATCTCTCACTGCTACCACTGTCAGGCCAGAGTGCTACGAATGGAAAAGGAAGTGCTGTGTAATCAAGCTATGCAGTCTGGAAGAGCCACGGCTTAAGAGTGGTAGGCTCACACTGACACATATCGTAGCAATGGAAATGATATAGTGCATAAACAATAATTAAGAGTCTTCAGCAGGATACTTGTGTTTCAAGTGCTCTTTCATAAAGCTTGTACCACCGTGGTAGGCCAAATTTGCATGGCAAATGGAGCAGGTAGGATCGCTGTCTTTTTGACAAAATTCCAAACTTTAGACTTGCATGTACTACTACTGCTACTACTGCCAGCTATCTTCTAGCGCTCGAGCACATGGAACAGACACGTGAAACTGTGGAAAACTCCCGCCCTTTACGATTATCTTACTTCGGTTTTGATAGTCGATTATACCGTCACGAATAAAATAATTGAACATCTGGCTATTTGTTGGCCCTTAGTTAGAAAGTGGAACATTGTAATAACAGATAGTAGTGGCCGTTCCAGACTGGATTTGTGGCAAGAGGACATAGAAGAATCACTGTTCAAGTATGTGCGGGGCAACTCTTCAAATGTTTAATGAAGAGTATTGATAGCCCGGTCTTGGGAACACACTTGTACACACTACTTTTTAGTGTGCCGTTTACAGTGAAATTAACGTGAGGAGCATAAAGTGTGTGACATAATTATAATGTTCAATAAAATAAAGTTGTAAACACATCCAATGTGCTCCATACCAACGATGACATATTTCCTTGTAATTATTTTGAATTCCAGAGACCAAAACACAAACTAGCTCACCTAGATTCTTGATACGTCCTGTCACCTCACTTACATGAATCTTCATCCCGACGTCCATTTCTAGGGCTATGACAGAATCCAAAAACAGTACAGCATCTGCCAAGGGAAAACAGTGTATGTCAAAGAGTGAGCAAAAGCATGCTAAAGGCATGAACTCCAAATATATAAGCTTCTATGTCTGTGATTACTAATACGGTGTCTGGTCTGATATTGTCAATAAAAGCCCTCTACAACTACTACTTTCTAGACTGGCCTATTCCCAGAGTTTATCCCCCATGGTAGGGAGGATACCGTAAAAAAAAACATGTCAGGGCTCTACCCACACTCTAGCCGGGTCTGATCATGGCTACGTTTATCATCACCTACAGTTCAGAGTGCCAATACTTACATTAATGATGCTGCTGGCCTTTCAGAAATAAAGTGAATGAAAAATGGCAAGATTTTATTGAGAGATGCATATGTATGCTATGTGCAAGAATCGTTTTAGTTTTTCAATAGGTAGCTCATAAAAGCTAATCCCGGCGGGCAGGCTTTTAGTTATTATTTATGTACCAACGTATGTCTCCTTCTCTATTTCCTCAGGGGCCAGCAGATAACATGGAAACAGATAGTCTCGTGCCCAGAGCTCTACTCGCCCGCCGCCAAAGAACAGTCTGGGGACAATAGAACACGCTGCCCGACCTTTGAGGGGCGTGACCAAAGTGACGTAGTGCAGTTACTGTAGACCACGTGGATGGCTACAGTAGTTTTTCTGCTGAAGCGGAGGCTCTGCACTGCTTCTACAACCAATCCACCGATTGAACTTCTTGAAAGTGACTATTTCAGTCGCTACTAGCCAGCAATCATTGGCATCAGTCATGTACTATACTACCACATGGTACTATGAGGAAATTATTATTCTAGTGATTGGTCATCCCGCATACCAGACATCCACGTCATAGGGTCGAGCAGAATGTTTTATTGTCCCCAGACCGATCTTCGGCGGCGGGCGAGTAGAGGTCTGGGAATGAGACTAGGAAACAGAATGGGAATGGGAAGAAGAGTGGGAGTGGAAATGGAAGTCGAGTTTTATGTATTCCAAGAAGCAGGAGCCCATAACCTGCAAGAAGACATCTGAAATACTGTGAAGATTGATACATCAGAGTAGGCGCTGTAATTATGCATCGCCCAAAAATAGGCAACGCAATATTAGAAATTCAGTCGTCACAATAGTGATGTGAAATAATAATGACCAGTTTGGCGAATATGTCAGAGTAGGGAAGTCATGTGAATTGTTGCCCCAATATTAACACTAAGTTATCAGGTGAATCTATTTAATTAACCCTTTCAACCCATTCCCAAAGGTACTGTTTTGCACCATCACAAAAGACATATCTGTGCCTGACACAATCATGGCTGCTACAATAATGAAATGACCTGAAACAGCTTGCAAAGTGCAACAGAACTTCACCACAAGGCACCTGTTGTGTTTTTATAGCTACAAAATGGTAAAGACAGCTGCAAATTTGGTATATTGAAGTCTAGACTAGCTGGCCTACCTGCCTCAGTAATTTGCAAGGAAGACAGACATCAAAGCAAGGTACCAGTGTAGTGTACATAGGTACATTTATGTGTCTAGCTAGCTAGCAAGCAATAGTCTCATGCCCAGACCAAGCCAGCCCTCAGTCAAACACAATCCTCGGGCTTCATTAAATATTCATAGTTTAGCGGATACATAATTGGGAACCGCTAATCTTATTTACGCATAGTGAGAAGTTATGCTAGCTCAGCAGATGCATGGCTATAATAGCAGGAGCCCATAACCCAAAGGGAAGGAGCGTTAAACTTGTGTATGTATGCTGATTCCACCTGTTGTCAAATGGCTCCTTATATGGTAATTGCTATGTAAGCGCTATAATCTTTTACTATAGGCCATAAAGCCTGCTATCTTAACTTTCATGACACGAAAACATTAACGGATTCGTAACGGAACGTGACATCATTATATATATAACACGATAGTTCACGCTTTACCAAGATTTCTGGTAAATTACACGCATGCACAAACAGTGGATACCAGGCCACTCTTTCGTGGGGGTGTGTGGCTTGAGGACAAGGCTTGCCTTATGAAAATTACTATCAAGTCTCCAGAAAAACAGACAGACAGTGACTGTGAAGATATCGCAGAGCTCAGGGACTGTTTATGTAGGCAATCTGAGATCAAACACATCGTAAGTGGCTCATCTGTTCCCAGTTCACTTTGCACTCACTGCTGTGGGTATGGCTAAAGTTCGAGTTGTCAGGTTCGAGTTCGAGTTCGAGATTGAGTCGCCGGAAATAATTATTATGGCTTCTACGTGCCTCCCCCCGGGCTACTTGACGTCGAGGAGCTCTATTAGGAGAGCAGGGTTAGCTCACTTAGCGTGACATGCATAGCCAAGTATGGATACTGCGGTACTCGGTTGATTTATAGTGTAGTCTCGTAGGCCCATCAGATGCTCGTTTAAGAGACTAGTATTATATACAAGGTATTGGAAGACACACACCACAGTAACGCTCACTATTACCACTGCATTTTCCCAAGGTGACTCGGTCCGTGGCACTCAAAATAGCCGGGGTTCGTAGAAAATGGGCGTGGTCGTGGTACTTCACCTTAGCACCATTCATAATGTCACTTTTCACTTAGTGAGTCCATACATTTGAGCCGGATATGATGTTATTCCTTGCTACCCCAGCATAACTCTCACAACAGTCACATGAATAAATCTAATATGCAAAATTTGGGAAATGAGTGTGGTCATAGTAATGAATAGCAGGAAGTAACAAATGGTTACAGTCATGTACTACAGATCTGCGGCCATACTACGGCGAAAGCCATGACAAACTGCGGGAACACCTCTGGCTACACAAAAAAAATACATCCAACAGGAAGTAGCTACCGATAATTAAGCTATACATTCTTGTCTTTCGGTCATCAGCAACATCAGTATAGCTAGCTATTTATGGATGGAATGAAAAAGACAAGGGCACATGACATACAGTCTGTGGATGAGTTTCTTTTACAAACAAGTGACCTCACAAGATCAATGACTATAATTTCTGCCATGAATGGCAAGTAGCTAAGAGCTACATGTAGTTTTGCATCAAACCAGGATATTTCTAATAATCCTCATTCCCAGGCATCAGCCCAGCTTTCCTTGTTTTTTCAGGGGGTAGAGCCCGGTAATGAGGCTAGCAGCAAAGCGATCAGATCACACAGAGTTGTACAGAAAATAACAGTACAGAAAATAACAGCCTCCAGTAACAGGTTTAGTACAAGATCACTGTGCATGCTTGTCTCACCGACTTACACTACGTGCAGGACCAATGAGAATAGAGGATTCGTAATTGTCGGGAAAAGAAATTCTTTGGCCTGGCTTTGAGGTAGCAATTGATACAGCTCTTTATGCGGCTTAGAAGAAGCTCAACCATTTCGTGAGGGGGAGCCAAGGTCTGGGTGTACTAGTATCAGTTATTTACAGGTAGGACGTTTGTTCAACAATTTAAATTGTTGAACAAACTTCCTACCTGTAAATACTCAGCGTTCGAGCTCGAGGCAAAACGTGAATTGTCTTTAGAGTAGCCATAATAGCTGGTACACAACTACCCTATTAGTAAGTTATACCTCTCCTGGTGGGGTAAATAGACGCACACGCCGTCGCGTTAGTACATTCGACTTGCAACTTGCAATAAGACTATTGACAGGACAAACAGGGTTAACTTAAAACTAATTCGCATGCAAAGAGGGTTAATAAATTTAAACTTGAACTCTAACTCGAACTCGAACTTGACGACTCAAATTTTAGCCATCCCCCACTACTGCAAGATAATAAACCGACCTTACATTGAACCATTCCTTACTGAGTTGTGTTGTGTTGATTTGCATTCATTACACTCAGATCATATCAAACAAACGGCAACCTTTATAAGTTCCAAGGGGGCGAAATTTAGGAAAGGGGGCGCCCCCCAAATGAACCCCCCCCCCGTCACTAATTTGTGACCAGTGAAAAGTAGTGGGTTTAACGGCAAGCCAAAAACACGCTACCCCGCTTTACCTTACAGTTTACATATCAGGAAGCTTCTGCTTCGGCTCCTGCAGGGATCAGTCATGACTGTAAGGTGCAAATTATGTAGTCTCGTGCAGGCCGTACACGTACGTATATACACGTTCTTTAAGCGCACGTGATATCATAGCGGCCGCGGGATTCCGCGGGGCCGGCCGGCCGGCTAGTGGCGAGGCTAGCCACGTGGCGCGCAATTATACAGGCAAGAGCAGAAGTCATGAGAGGTGCTCTATTAGCCCGGTTTGGTACAGCCATAAAAGAATGCTTAGTGGGCAGGTGCAGAGAGGACGTTGAGGTGAGTTGAATCTTCACATTTTCTGCTGCAACAATCCTCTGAATTTAAATCAATAGTTGACGGGCAGCTATTTCTTATATCTACTCATAAGGCCATACCTTTTGTTTCACAGGTACTTTTCCGCTAAATAGTGGGTCGCAAGGAAAAGAAATGCAATTATGACGTCATTTCCTACTGCCTAAATGATGCAACTTAGTAATACGTGACGAGGCAAGAGTATGCAAAAGACCAAGCTGGTAGGTGATAATACAAAAAGTAATCAGGCAAATACCAGTAGGCAGGATGCAATAGTAATGCATGACCAGCCGGGCTCCATCCAATTTTGTATTCTGTCAGCTATACTCGACCTCCTGTGTAGTGGTAGGAATGTGTGATTGAAAAGACTGTCTTTGCTGAGGCTATGGATAATGGCTAAGCTGATTGTGATAAGTAGCAATGCAGGGGGGGGGGGGTAAATAATCATCGCCAGAGCACCATGTAAAGTAGTCCGTGCATACAGCTGCAGCAGTACAATCAGGCAGAGATAGATGCGTACATCAAGAGGTATACTTTTTCCTTCAGCCTGAATTGCTGCTAGTTGACTCTTGTGTTCCGCTATATTCCCTGGGGACGAGACTATAGCTACGTTAGCAATGACACTGAAATTATGAAATGTCGCGGGCTTGAATGTTGAATCTGATTAGTCAATACCGCATTACATCATCTATAATAAGAGTAATTGGCTGAAAATAGGCGGCCGGTGTCGCAGGAAATTTGGCACCCCAGGAAATCTGGCACCCCCATGCAATTTTTCCTAGGAAAATTGGACCCCCCTCAGGAAAACTAGCACCCCTCACAGCATTTCTGAGGTGCTGCCCACCCTGGAGTTCCCGGCTTTCTGTAGCTGAAGAAGAAGTTCTCTGCTTTCCACGAGAACAGGCATCTCGTAAGTACATCGCCTTTCCCCTTAACCACCACATTGAGCCACACGAACATGAAGAATAGCGATATTAGAAGATGCATACAGACTCCAATCAAGGAGAACAAACTTTAATATCACCACGAGGCTTTGCAGTTTACAGTTTTAGGCTTACATAATTGCTGAGCGCCTTAGCGTGAGGCAACTAATCCTACAATGTATCTCACTTAGCGTTTGTATATATGTACGTGTCACACTTGGGAATGCAATTTACTCCGTACTGTGCATGGCATGGCCGGCCCTTTTGTGGCTCAGTTCTCACATGCTACTTCCACGTGTGTTGGCTGAAATGTTAATTGGATCTACCCTACGTCTGTGATAAATAGGACCGAGCCTTCCGTCTTTTTATCTCGCTCACATTATGTAACACACAAGGAGAGGGGGGGGGGGGGGCTGGGATGAGGCTAAGCGCGGCATACAATAGCATGACAATGTGAATGCAGATGGTGATAATCTTTTTACATGAGCAACTATTGTAACACTAAACCCAAAAACTGTAATGCATAGGACCCGAACTGAATTTTATCTATGGTTTTAGTTCACTTACCGACTCCCAACTACATGGGGTTGAGCCCCTTGTACTACGTTCGTACCACTGTGGGAAGGCATACGCGCCATAGTCAGGACTTGGGAATTCAGGACGGGAGAGAGGAAGAGGATGAACATGTAGCTCGGGAGGTGTGTTCATCCGAGACAGTATGGGAGGGGATAGCTGAGCCTGTGTTTGAAGTAGCCTCGTTCCCAGGCCTTCCCCGCGCGAGAAAAAAAAACGAGGGAAAAGCGGGGAGAGGCCTGGTCGATTTTATCACGTGCGCGACCGCAGGGTACACGTCAGGTAGACGTCTCTAATTCAATTGAGCGCACGTCATAGCAACATGCCCACGCAATCAGACCCACGTGTAGAGCAGAGCTACATGTCTACCGCGCGACTTTGCCGGGAAAAGAAAAACAGCAGCAGCAGCTAGACAGCTAGGGACTACTACTGAGGCAGCAGCTATCGAGTACTGCTACAGGTACACTCACACGAAAATTGACTGCACACCAAATGGCTTTGTATCAAACGCAGTCTCAACTAGCTATCAATAACCGCCTGACAACAGCAGACGGATTACATACTTCACAAAGGCATAGCTCCCCGTGCTACAGCCAGCTGTTGTCGTTTTGCTGTTTGAACTTTGCCTGTGAAAATAGTACTTCCATGACAAAACGGAAGCTAAATCTTACTTGCTCTTTGCTCGACTTCACATGCATGGCTCGTGAATGAGCCTAAATAACGCGGTTAACGCACGAGGCAATCAGTACATACGTAACAGACCGGTACTAGTATATTTTAAAAAAAAAGGCTAATATGACTTCAAAGTACACTGAATGGCTGAAGGAGGCATTGGATGAAGGTCCATCAGAAGGACCAGAGGGTAAGCGCATGAAATTCTCCGATCTTCATGAGATGCTGCAGAATCGCTTTCAGTCTGAAACGATTACGAAGCCCATGGCAGTAGCAGCTGTCCAGGAAGCGTTTCCATCAGTAATCACAGGAAAGCGCCTTGGTAAACAAAGGGTCACCATGGTATTGGGAGTCACAGAACGGAAAGCAGGCTGTACGTCATCAGGATCAGCTGATATGTCATCAGCATCGACTGAAACATCATCAGAATCAGCTGGAATGTCAGCACCTTTGGCATCAGATGACAGTCACCTTCAGGCAGCTCTGGACGCTGAGCGGCAACATAGCCAGGAACTGCGTGCAACAGTCAGACAGCTGCAAACCAAGGTGCAAATTCTAGAGGGTCAAGTTCAGTGCCTGGAATCAGCACAGTCTGCATCATATGCACAGCAACTTGAACAGCAGGTGGAAGCAGTTGTCCAACACAGAGGGGCAGTCGTGCATGGGCCGGACACACCTGAGCACTTAGCCACCTTCTCAATGGACTGTGTTATTAGTGAAGTCAAGCAGTATGCACCTGATGTGTACCAGCTTTTCCAGGTCCTGGGAAAGACGAGCAGAAATGCACAAGAGGGTCAACTCCCAACAGAAGAGCTAAAAGCTGCAATATCGTTAGCTACTCTATTGAATACCCGCTCCAATAGGGCCAAAGGAATCCAGCTATTGCTTGGGATAATGCTAATAGCCAGAGCTACTCACAAGCATGTAAGCTGTAAAATCTATTGTTTCAATTTTTAAATTCATGTATTTGTAATCCAGGCCATAATGGTTTTGAACCATGCGGGGGTATGCCTTTCATACGATGCAATATGGGGATACCTTCGCCAGCTGGCAAGTGATGCAAGATTCTTGGATGTAGTCAAGACAGGCCGGTGGATGTGGGTTTACGACAATCTGAACTTTCATCAGCCTGTCTGCCATGAACGTGAAGGTAGGAGTTATTTCTATGGTTGAAAAAACAGAGGTTAAAATGCTATTTAACTTTTTTTTAGATGCCCACAACAAAATGGTCAATGTCACTTCAAGGATAGCAGTCTCCATTCGCTACTTACCAGAAGAAGCTGCTGAATATAGCACCCCTCAAGGCGTCCGGAATAGGCTGGACCCATTCGACCTCCTACCCTCACCTGAAGACGGGATAGTAATGGAGGAGAGAGCAGTAAACTTCATTAGCGACTATCTGGTCACACGCTTCGACAGCCTGGCTCACCTTCGGTCCTTTGCTCCCAAGGAGTCATCTCCTCACCCAGTAATCAAGTCAGAGGTGGTACCCATGAAGATACTGGAGAAGGATGAGAAATATATCCATGAGACCATTGACATACTTGAGAGGCTAGCAGAGGATGCAGCTCTTAGTGGGAAGTCAGAGGTAATTATTAACACAGGTTGAAGAGTAGGCATGCATGAATATAGCCTCGTAGTTTTATATAGTATGTCACACCCCAGTCGTTGTCCAGCGTGATGAACCACTAACATCTCATTTCAAGTAGTTGTTGGTGATCATGTAACGTGTCGCAATATACGTGCTGCAAAGGAATGGAGGGTACCTGAGACCATACCAATAAATAAGTTACAGTGGGCATGTGATGTGCCAGGTATGGCAGCATTACTACTTTAGTTGGGCTGATTAATTACATACCTTATTTTGTTACAGGTGATTTTCACTTCTTATGGGAGTTCCTACGTGTTATTGTCCGAACATACTGGGGCAAAAAAACACAGGCAGGCTCGATTGGTAACTTGAGGGAGGTTGTAAATCGAATGAAGGTTGACAAGGGAGTTAAGGTCTTCAGTGTTGGCGATGAATTTCTTATGCACAGTTTCAGTGCTCACCTGACTGCCAACATTTTGTAATAATAGACAAAAAACGAGAATAAAATTGAGGTCGAAGACCTGAAATCGAACTCAGATCCTGTACAGTATGAATTTGTGTGGCTGTACTGCATATGTCATTTATACTACTCATTGGACATACTAGCTCTACACCTAACATTCTATATCCCGGCTCTTCATTGACAATAACCAATCTTTCTGTATGTAGCAACTCCTTCAAGTCCTCCTTTAACTCGTTGTCTAAATCTCTTGCAGAAGTACCACGCTACTGCCTCTTAGCTGGGGTTGGCTTGAGAAAGTCAACCTCAGCAGGTACCTTGTCACTGCAAGAGTCACATGACCCACAGTGGTCCCGTCTGATACACTCACTGCTACCAAGCCCTCTCAGGAGCTGTTTCCTCTGACAGTTTTCATGAAGGGTGATTAAGTCCTTCAGTTTCTGGTCGGTGCATTTTGCTTGTTCATTTTTTGTGTACATCACAAGGGCATGTGACTGCATGCCACCACGCCCAGCACGTCCCAGTTGCTATGGATCAACAAAAAAGTCCATCAGGAACCCATACAAAGACAGCTAGATTACTACATGTATGTAATCTACTCACAGGCATTTTCTGTAGGAAGAAGCAAAGGCTTACCTTGGTTGCTTGTAATGGTTACTACAACTGCCATGGGCTCAATACCTGTACATGTACCTGGTAATACTGACTGAGGGATGCTGTTAGTCCATACATCACCACAATTTGGATGTTGCTAATGTCCAAGCCCTGTACATTCCAATCAAAATTAAAAGATTAAAAGTTTTCACATTATAGATATTGCACCAAGTTACTCACCATGCCGAAAGCAACGGTGGAAACGAGACAGCGAAGGGGAGAGGATGGTAATGCATATAGCTCATATATGGCTTTCTTAGTACCATCAGTGAGCGAAGCATGGTACATACTAGTAAACTGCGATGTTGGACTAGACTGCCTTAAAAACCGAAAGACTTGGCAAGTCATAGACTTTGTAGGGCAGAAAATAAGGGTTTTCGGAAAGCTACTGGGGTTTAAACATGCAGCCATCTTCTTAGCCAAGCCAGAAAGATCCCGCTGCAGATAATAAAACTACTGTATGAAATCCACTGTTAAATGCATACACCTGACGACTTACGTTCATCCCCTTCTTCTTGCTGACAGAAAGAAAGATGTTTGATCTGTCTAACTCCTGTCGAACCATAATTGGGTTCTTAAGCTCGAGGGAATCAACAATGGCTTTCTCAACAGTTAGTGGTGCTGAGGCAGTCAATGCAATGATGGGAGTCTGTACCAAAGCTCTCAGCCCACCAAGCTCAGAGAATGCTGTACGGAACTTTCCCCACCTAGTTAATAAACAATGGTCTTCACTAAATACTGTGCTCAAATAGTGAATACAACTAATCACTCCTAACCATTCCACAATGCAGTGTGCCTCGTCAACTGCTATAATGGCCAACTTCTTCTTGAACTTTCGATTGGAGTTTCCGGGGACATGAAGACTGTTTTTGAAACACAGCAAACATTAAACGTAATACTGTACAACAACAATAATTGAGACCTACCAAAAGAAAACTCGCCAGACACAACAGAAGCAAAGTGTCCAGTACTCTGCCAGTACACGCGCACAGCCTTGACCCCAACTGCAGCTAACTTCAACACCTTTTTTCAGTGCCATAACAGACGTATTAGTACTACAACTCTTAGCAATACATGTACATGCAATATACAATACCTGCTCATCCATCAGAGAGTTGAGTGGGCTGATCACCACACCAACTGAGGGAGAATCATGAGCCAGCGGGACCAAAAACATGCAAAGTGACTTGCCAGCACCAGTAGCCATCCTTACAAAGCAATCTTGCCCGTGTGCAATGGGCAAAAGAGCTTCCAGTTGGCCAGGTCTAAAACTGGTGAGCCCCCCAAAAAAATTGAAGGGCAACTACAAGCTTCAAGTATGCACTGCATCCCTCCAGAGGCTCTTGAAGCTGTCCAGTAGCAAAGGGGCAATCAGCTGTACACAACTGTTGCAGGTGGTCATTTGATCGCTGCTCAGCCATTGCCATGTGTTTGACACTTGCGTTTCCCGCCTTAGTTTAAACTGGCAAATCACACAGCCGCGTACTGAACATGCGCAAATATTAATTTACAGTACAGCCAGAGTTCTTTTATTACTAACTGCCACACTGTTCCCAATTATGCAGCCCGCTCGTATTGTAGGTAAACCTAGTCAACTACCATACTAAACCTTTTTCAAAGGGACAAAACTCACCGTGTCGTTCCCTCCTGCCATCCACGAACTGCATCGACGCTGCACTCGATACACCGCCATCTCGATCTCTGTACGGCGAAATAGCACAAAAACCTTGCTTCCTCTGTCTTTGCTGCCTCTTGTGAGTCCTGTCCCCAGTTCGGTTTACCCGGGGTTCGCGCGGTTGACATGTAGCTCTGCTCTACATGCGGTCCGATTGCGTGGGCATGTTGCTATGACGTGCGCTCAATTGAATTAGAGACGTCTACCTGATGTCTACCCTGCGGTCGCGCACGTGATAAAATCGACCAGGCCTCTCCCCGCTTTTCCCTCGTTTTTTTTTCTCACGCGGGGAAGGCCTGGGAACGAGGCTATGTTTGAAGCTGATCTTATCCCTCCCTCGCAATTGGAAATGGCTGGAAGATGGCTAAAGCAATTCTACACCCAATACAGTGACCTTTACGGTAATTATAAGAGCCTGGATTCATTTGGGTGGTGTATTTCAGTGTGGTTAGTGTAATTGCATACACATTTGTATACTGTATGAGTATTACAAAACTTCTTACATGCAATATTTATAATTACATCACCAAGTAGAAATTTTACTCTATTTCTGCTTAGGAGAGAAGACCTCTACCATGAATGTACACTTGCTTGTACATCTGCAACAGTGTGTATCAGACTGGGGACCATTATGGTCCTACTCGTGCTTTCCTTTCGTGTCTGCCAACAACCACCTTAGAAAGTTATTTCATGGCACTAAGGATATGACACAGCAGGTATACATTGTAGGTAGAATACGTAGCCTTGATTCTGGCTCTCCAGGCCATATTATATGCCCTAGACAATTTGATCTGAATACAGTCCAGAGTTTCAGGAAGAATAATTATGTGAGTGAGTTAGTGTAGAATTTAAGTGCTCTGAGGTACTAGTCTATTATTGATTATCTCCCATCTGTATTTGAGTGCCACTGCTTTTGTGACTCCAAAGCAATGATTTGACTATTCATCCAGATGGCGTTCTCCTACACCATGATACAGCTGCTACCCAATTTGGCTGTCCGATATGACAGTCCGAAGACACCAATGGAAAGCCTAAGCAACATTCTATTTGGGCATATGAGGTATAACAACATTATGGGATGGGACTGTAGAATCAAATATGAACATAGAGAAAGAATTCTTCGTACCCTATAAGTTTAGTTGTCTAAAACTATACCTCAGTAGTGCTACATGACCCACCCATGCTCTTTTTGTAACTGCACACTAGCTACAAGCAAATAACAAGGATTTTCACCTTCATGATCATCAAATGTGGTACTTTTGTCAGTATTCTCTTCGGGTGAAAATATCTTTCTGAAGTTTATTATCACTGCTTTCATTCACGTCTTTCCTCAGTTTGTCCAAGAAACTGGCAGAACAGATTGGAGTGGATAAAGCACAAGTTTTTATGGACTGCTAAAGTATAAAAATAAAAAAATTTCTATTCTAAAAATTATTTTAGAGTAAAAAAAAAAGAAACAGTTATACTTTACTATGTTGGATTTGGACAGATATTATACTATAAATGAAAAAACTTGTGTTGTCATGAGGTAGTTGGCTACTGCTCCTGAGCCCCAGTTTGGGCCACACACAGGCACCCTAGTATCATACACCTCTTCAAGGCACACCCTTGTGTCTGCAGAAAACATTAAAGAAAAATGTGTATTTATTGATATTGGAAGTAAGCTGTACATAGCTAGAGTCCCTTCAAAGTTGTATACTGATTGACTATTTAATTTTATGAGTGTAACATTTCCTACTTTTAATAAATGTCTGGCATTGTACAGATCAGTGCAGAAAGTCCATTTTTAACTTACATGTATATACAACCTGCTTACCTTCTATCTTGTCTTGCGAAGTTGAGCGCGTAGGCGTACTGCGCGCGTAAAGTTTGCGTGTATTCGACGCGCTTTTCGCGTATATATCTTCGCGTAATCTTCGCGTAATACTGCGTAGTCTACGCGCAAATTACCTACTTTGCTACATCCGCAGGTGAGCGAAGACTTGCGTAGATTTGCGAAGGTGCTTACGCTACGCGTATTTTGCGCGGATCTCGCGCGACCGTTTTACACGGATCTCGCGGGACCGTTTTACACGGGTACTATCTTACATCCACTTCATACTGCACATATGCTGCCCCATGTTATGAAGATGCACTTGCTAAGGCTCGCCCACAACTTGCATTCTCCTAGTAACTTTGCATATCTATGTGACTACACTGCAAAAACAAAACAGAGCCATCGCAAGTGGGCCGGCCTGGGCCACCCCACTTTTTATGCCAGTTTCCCCCCCTTTGCAGGCCTTTGACCTTTGAACTCATGCGTATCTGTCAGGTTGTCTGGTGGTGGTAGCTAACTGCCGAAATCGGCAATTGGTGACAAGGCTCATCAATTTTCTTTCTTCTGGTGAAGCAGAAGTGTTTTGATAAAGCTGCGAGAGAGGAGGGGAGGCCTTGGTACACTGCAAAAAAATACGTAGTTGTTTTGACCACTTAATGGTTACCTGAATTTCAGATGTCTAAGTATGAAGGTAGGAGTTAGACCTCAAAGTGGGTCCTTACTATGGAAATTGACTATGGAATGTCAGGAAATTACTCACTTTGAGGCCTAACTCCTACCTTCATACTCAGGCACTGAAATTCAGGTAACCATTCAGTGGTCAAAACAACTACACATTTTTTGCAGTGTACGAGGCTAGGATTATGGCGATCTCGAGAGAGCCAGCTGTGTGCTTGATCTCTGCCTGTATTGAGAGAAACAGTATAGATCTACATATTGTTAGTGCATGACCTTCAATGTCTGAACTTGGAGTTACAGCAACCCTTTTGTTTTTGCAGTGGCGCGTACATATGTATAATACAAGTTCATGAAATTCACTTTGTGGTTCACTAGTGTCTTTTTATAAACTCATCCCTCTTTGTTTGAATAAGTAACTTGAACTGGCATGTGGTATCCATGGCACATGCATGCCATGGATGCCAGATGTCCTCCCACATAATGAAATCATAACTTATAGGTCTAATTATACTCCTACATGTGGGCTATATATGTAGCTATAATAGCACGTATATAGCAGCTAGGCAAATTGTCTATAGTCAACTGACAGCTAGCAGTGAAGTTAATTATCAACAGAACTATGATTGTGTAACAGATTATTTTGAAGCTGGAAATGGCAGAAGGTACAGTGGCTACCTGCTGTATATAGTGGCTGTACAGTAGCTCTAAGTAAATTGTGTTCAATAGGAATATAGTGAAATCTGTTAGAAGAATGGTCGATAGCATCTCTCACTTTGATCACCATCATTATGGATAGCAATACCATGACAATAGTATACTAATAATACTACTGTCTTTCAATGACTATTATACAGCAGTTTGTTGAGTATGATTATCTGTCCAGGTATTGTGCATGTGGGCTCTGTGAACTGCCCACAGCATTTATGATCCCTATGTGCTGAACAATCACCATACGGGTATAGAATAGCCATTTACTTTTTGAGCTATGTAACTTAGAAAATGGTATGCTTCGATCATGAATTTGGAATAAAAGTGGTCTATTATTACAAAAATAAATCTGTCAAATTTCATTAACATTTAGTTCCATGCCAATAAACAAACAGCAGGTTTCACAATTCTTTCCTATACTGGACTGTCAAATTTGTAGTAAATAACAGACTATACCCTCTTTAAGGTGTGACATGACTGCATATGCAGACTACCGGTAGCAACCAAATTCGTGATTGCACCCAGTATAATCAATATAACCATGCATTGTATACGTGATCCAGTCGGATGATAGGTTTAAATTTCATCCATTGCTATGAGTAGCTGGATAATTGTGTATTGTGACCTCGTTTGATTTATGTGTAATTTTAAGGTGGGGGTTACCATGTTTTTCTGTATGTAGTGTTAGTATGCTATGTGTGATAGTGATTAATTAACACTTGCATGCTATTAATCTTTCAGGTGCGTCTTCGTATTTAACAGTCAAAGATGTACAAAATGAACTTCAGGAGGTCAATAGATGGTACTTACTGGGTATTCAATTGGGAGTTGAACCTTCCAAATTAGATCAATTTCAAGCCAACCACCCAACTGATGTTGAACGATGCAAAGTTGATGTGGTACAGCACTGGCTCAACAATGTAGGCGACCCCTCCTGGAAAAGCCTGGCTGATGCAGTGGAGAGGTTAGGGGGACACACCCGATTAGTACAAACACTGCAAGGAAAGGCTGCTGGTGACTTACAAGGTACTTTGTAAGCCAAGTAACAAATCACATTGCAGCACTCATACAGCTGAATCATGTATACATAATTATGTAGGCTTAAATTATAAATAGGAATCCCAAGCTTCATTACATAGATCTACATGGGAACTGTTTATTGTCACAGTTTTATGCATATATTATGAATACACTCCAGAGGTAAAAGGACAAGCACAGCAAAGCACATAGCCTTGTTCCCAGGTGCTCAGAAAAAGTGGAAGGAACGCCTGGTATCCACTGTTTGCGCAAGCGCAAGAAATTATGAAAAGTCAGTAAATAAACCTGTAAACTACTCGAGCCACGTGGAGCTAAGAGACAGTATACGGGTAGCTATAGTAAACGGAGGTACTATAGAGACTGCTGGTTGTACTACTGAGATGACCTTACAACTAGCCTAGAAATCTACAGGACCAGTAATTAACCAAAAAGCTAGCAAATGCTACTTGCTGTAAAAGAGACATAAGTGCCTCTTGCTTTTCCTGAGGCAACAATTTGCACACACTTCAGGCCTCTACAAATGACAAACCTTCACCATAAGGTGCAAAGGCTGGCTATTTTGCCACAAGACAACTTCAGTACATTAAATGGTACTGGCTCAGAAATTGCTGCTGTTTTTGACCAAATTAAGGGAGGCTTGCTATAGCTGCAAGGTTTGTGTAGCTACTGTGTATGTAAACAAAAATATTACTACTGGAAGACAGGCGGTGATGCAGCAGCAATCAGTCAATTGATAGGAGTGTGAGTTGTAAGCAAATTATATCCCTCTCAAGCCCTCCACTCTCCCATGCCAGCTGTGCTTATTGTTGAATAGCTAGGTGTTGATGTTAGAAAACTTACCTCAATGTCTTGCAAGGGCTGGTGGTCACAGGGTACACGGATACATGGTGGCAGTGGTATATCCCTTTGCTGTTCATCAAATGTAACTACTGGTTATGTAGTGATGTCTGGAATCTTGGTGACATCATACATCATGAATACATTTTAGAAATAGATGGGTAATACTTTTGGGGAACCCCAACTTGGTAATATTACTCAACATTATCAGATGTGCTCATTGCTAAGGAATGGTTGGAATTTCAAGAATAGCTGATGTTACAAAGGTGGGTAAATTAGGATAGAATAGAGCAATGTGTGGCATGCACTCATAGTATCATGCATGCATGCATTATATATCCCAGAGAACAAGCCACTCGTTACTTTTTAAAACATGCCTCCTCTGTCCACATTTACAGTATTCCGACATTATTACTGTATTGTCTCAACTAATTAGACACCTCTTATATTTAGACCACCCCCCCTTTTCAGCTCCAAATAGAATCAAAATGCCCTAATTAAATCAACCAGGCCCTAGCCCATTCCCTGATTCAACCACACTACATTGTCCTTCAGAGGGGCTGTTGTGCAGCTGGCTTTAGCGGCTTGTGCCATAATTGATTTCATTAGTCTGGTCCTATCAAAACTCAGGCTCAGAGTGCAGTACCAAATAAGGCACTCTACTGAGCCTGACAAATGATTTGGTCATTTCCATGCAACAACAAGCCAATAGCACGCAATTCTAGAAGCGCTGTTGTGTGTAGTGATTCTACAATGCGAATGAAGAGCTAAAATGAAGCGTAGGAATGTCTCAGGTACACGACGCTCCACAAGTAGGTCTTGCTAGCTAGCGCTTATTAGCCAACTTTTAGCTTAGTTTCGTGGGCCAGCCTCACTCGCACGGAGGAGTGAGTGCGTGTGAGGCTGGCCCGCGAAACTACTTTTAGCTAAGCTATTGACTGTACGCACTTACTAGCTAGTCAGCGCTCATTACAGTACTAGCTAGCTATGTGACTGTACGTACCTGTTAAACTGCTGCTGGCTTTTAGGTAAGTGCTTTAGGGTAGTGCAAACCTGTCGGGACAGTTGCTACCACAAGTTCTAGTTCTTTTATCGCACAAAACAGCTAGTAAAGTAGTTTGCTATGGCGCTGGCTAAATTACTCTTATTACCAGCTGGGCGCGCGTGAAGCGCGCGCCCGGCTGGTCCTAAGATTGCTTTATACGGTGGCCCTGGAGGACACTCCGCGGCGGTAGCGGAGGCGCCGCCAGGCGGACGGAGCCTTCGCCCGCCTGGCGGAACGAGCGCCGCCAATGGGGCGGAGGCAATTCCGCCAGTGTGGCGGAACCTGTTCCCACAGCTTCGGCTGCATTAAAACTATCTGCTAGCCCACACTGCACATGCAGCTGATCGCTTTGGGTGTGATAGCAAGCTCGGACCAGTGCTAGGGGAGCCAACTGTCATGACACGATAGGTGGGATCAAACTCACGTGATGCAACTACTGCCGTCATGCTCACCGTACAGCGCGCGAAGCCGAGCTAATTGCAATAAGCCAGCAGGCAGTGTACTCTGAGAAGTTTGCATGCACTACATAATTTATAACGCCGATGTGGTTGCTGCCAAGACAGCTGGACAGTGCACGTGAGTAATGGTGTAGCTAGGGTAACTAGGCTCAGTGTGTACATCACAAGCCAGGGCTATACTAATTTAGTATTTCTACTCATGGAGGAAGTATAATTGAACATGAATCCAACTGAGGTATACGTGTTTAAATTATTACCTAATTTAGTTACTGTCCCCTGCGGCATCAGTTGGCTAAATAGCACTTCAGACACCTAGGGTTGAGGCGGTGAACAACGGACCCCCCGGGCCCAGAGTTACCTGTGCACATGTTGAAAAAGTAACTGGCAATTTTTGTTGGTGTGTTTGCCAATGTATACGCAGCTATGCACTTATAATTATATGACAATGTTATTGCTTTCAGTGTCTTGAGAATTAACTTCAAGGGGCTATATATATAGCTAGAGCTCTATGGAAGTTGTTGTGTAATAAATTCAAGGTCATTGTTTGCAGGTATAATGCATTAATGCTCACTAATGATTCCAGGTACATGTATACTAATACAGCCATGTGCACATTATGAAACCATGATATCCAGTTTGCACTTGTAGAAAATCATCTGCTGTAAATATTCAGCTTATCATGTGACACAAGTACAAATGGGATATCGTGGTTTCGTAATTGTGTATGTGGCTTTAATAGTATACATGTACCTGGAATCATAATAATTGGTATAACAACAGCATCGTTCTGCAAACAGTAACCTTCTTAAGAAATGTGAAATTCTCAAGACATTTCATTAGCTAGCTAGCTATATAGCTATATGAAAAGCAATGAGATCGTTATATAAAGTGCATACAATGGCAAACACACTACATTGCCAAAATTACTAGTTATACATTTTTCAACATGCACACAAATTGACACAATGTCATGTAACTGGGGATCTGTTGTTCACTGCCTCAACCCTAGCAATGCCTATAGTGCTATTTTAGCCAGCCGATGTTGCAGGGGACAGTAACTAAATTAGGTAATAAATATGTACCTCAGATGGTTTCATGTTCCCTATTTACCTCCTTTTAATGCCATGTACCAACTCCAATCACTTTAAGATTAGGGGGCATCTCCAAACTGTATTGGTCCAAATAACATTAAGTTTGGCCCCCCTCCTCCCCCCCCCCCCCCCCCGTAACATTACAATGACCATGATACTCATACCTATTGCAGCAATTATTGTACAGAAAGCTTTCCTTGCTGCCTACAAGGATGCCAAGTAGGGTAATTTGTACGCTCTTTCAGCCATGCTAGCATGGTACATACATTTTAACTAATGATATCGTCACAGCCCTGATCCCCTATACCCCTAACGTCCAATGACAACATCTTCAGTAAATAGTTTGGAGACACCCCCTTAAACTGTACTTCTTCCATGAGTAGAAATACTATAACTTAGTAGCCCTGTAATGTACATACTGAGCCTAACTAGCTATACCATTACTCACGTGCACTGTCCAGCCCCTTGGCAGCAACTACATCAGCGTTATAAATTATGCGGTGCCCGCAAACTTCTCTGCCTGCTGGCTTATTGCAATTAGCTCGGTTTCGGACTGCCACCACGTTGTATGGAGGGGGAAAGTAGTTGCATCACGTGAGTTCGATCGGTTTCGCGCATCAGATCATACAGATCATATCATGTCAGTTCACTCCCCTATAGCACTGGTTCGAGCTTGCTATCACACCCAAGGCGATTAGCTGCATGTGCAGTGTAGTTTTAATGCAGCCAAAGCTGTGGGAACAGGTTCTGCCACACTGGCGGAATTGCCTCCCGCCCCATCGGCGGAACCCATTCCGCCAGTCGGGTGGATATGATGGCCTGTTTACGGTGGCCCTGGAGGACACTCTGCGGCGGTAGCGGAGGCACCGCCAGGTGGGCGGAGCCTCCGCCTGCCTGCCGGAATGGGTCCGCCCACCTGGCGGAGCGAGTTCCGCCGATGGGGCGAGGCAATTCCGTCAGTGTGGCGGAACGGGTTTCCACAGCTTTGGCTGCATTAAAACTGCAGCTAATCGCCTTGGGTGTGATAGCAAACTCGAACCGGTGCTATAGGGGAGTAAACTGACATGATATGATCTGTATGATCTGATGTGCGAAACCGATTGAACTCATGTGATGCAAGTACTTTTCCCTCCTCCGTGTACAGCGCGGTGGCTGTCCGAAACCGAGCTAATTGCAATAAGCCAGCAGGCAGTATACTATATAGCAGGCAGTGTACTCTGAGAAGTTTGCGGGCACCGCATAATTTATAACGCCGATGTGGTTGCTGCCAAGAGGGCTGGACAGTGCACGTGAGTAATGGTGTAGCTAGTTAGGCTCAGTATGTACATTACAGGGCTACTAATTTAGTATTTCTACTCATGGAAGAAGTACAGTTTAAGGGGGTGTCTCCAAACTATTTGCCGAAGATAATGTCATTGGACATTAGGGGGAGAGGGGATCAGGGCCGTGACGATATCATTAGTTAAAACATATGTAAAAGAGTAAATATGGCGAAAAGAGTGTACAAATTACCCTACTTGGCATCCTTGTAGGCAGCAAGGAAAGCTTTCTGTACAGTAATTGCTGCAATAGGTATGAGTATGTCATTGTAAGTAACGTTACGAAGGGGGGGGGGGCAAAACGTAATGTCACAATGATGCAATACAGTTTGGAGATGCCCCCTAATCTTGAAGTGATTAAAATTGGTACATGGCATTAAAAGGAGGTAAATAGGCATCATGAAACCATCTGAGGTGCATATTCATTACACAATTTAGTTACTGTCCCCTGCAACATCGGCTGGCTAAAATAGCACTATAGACACTGCTAGGGTTGAGACAGTGAACAACAGATCCCCAGTTACGTGTCATTGTGTCAATTTGTGTGCATGTTGAAAAATGTATAACTAGTAATTTTTGGCAATGTAGTGTGTTTGCCATTGTATGCACTTTATATAACGATCTCATTGCTTTTCATATAGCTAGCTAATGAATGTCTTGAGAATTTCACATTTCTTAAGAAGGTTACTGTTTGCAGCACAATGCTGTTGTTATACCGATTAATGATTAGAGGTATATGTATACTATATATACACAATTACGAAACCACGATATCCCATTTGTACTTGAGTCACATGATAAGCTGAATATTTACAGCAGATGATTTTCTACAAGTACAAACTGGATATCATGGTTTCATAATGTGCACATGGCTGTATTAGTATACATGTACCCTGAATCATTAATGAGCATTAATGCATTATACCTGCAAACAATGACCTTGAATTTATCACATAACTTCAGAGCTCTATAGCCCCTTGAAGTTAATTCTCAAGACACGGAAAGCAATGACATTGTCATGTAATTATAAGTGCATAGCTACATTGGCAAACACACCAGCAAAAATTACCAGTTAGTTAGTAACTGGTAATTTTTGCTGGTGTGTTTGCCAATGTAGCTATGCATTTATAATTACATGACAATGTCATTGCTTTCCGTGTCTTGAGAATTAACTTCAAGGGGCTATAGAGCTCTGAAGTTATGTGATAAATTCAAGGTCATTGTTTGCAGGTATAATGCATTAATGCTCATTAATGATTCAAGGTACATGTATACTAATACAGCCATGTGCACATTATGAAACCATGATATGGCAGTTACCTTTTCAACATGCGCACAGGTACTCAGGAATTGTGATATCGACAAGTCATTTTGTTATTTGAGATACAAATCAGTGAACACATTACACGCATAGACACAGACGATTGGCAAGATAGTAGGAGTATCTGGAGGGAGTTGGTCAAGAATGAGAAACAGACATCAACAGTACATTAGCTTACTCATGCATTAAAATGGTAGCCTAGCAATGGTTATGGTTATTAGTCCTGATGCAGATGAGTCAGCATAGCTGATGATTGGCTAGGAGTGACTAATGTTTTTTCTGCAATCTTGACCAACTCCCTCCATGTACCCATACCATATCTTGGCAATTAGCTGTGTCCATACATGTAATGTGTTATCATCTGCAACTAAATACCAGACAACTATAGTCAAGATGACAATTCTTTTCTTACAGTGTAACTCTGGGCCCAGGAGGGTCCGTTGTTCACCGCCTCAACCCTAGGTGTCTGAAGTGCTATTTAGCCAATTGATGCCGCAGGGGACAGTAACTAAATTAGGTAATAATTTAAACACGTACACCTCAGTTGGATTCATGTTCACTTCAAATTAAACTATACTTCCTCCATGAGTAGAAATACTAAATTAGTAGCCCTGGCCTGTGATGTACATACTGAGCCTAGTTACCCTAGCTACACCATTACTCACGTGCACTGTCCAGCTGTCTTGGCAGCAACCACCATCGGCGTTATAAATTATGTGGTGCATGCAAACCTTTCAGAGTACACTGCCGGCAGGCTTATTGCAATTAGCTCTGCTTGGACTGCCACCGCACTGTCCGTGAGGGAAGTAGTTGCATCACGTGAGTTTGATCCATCAGATCATGTCATGCTGGTCCGAGCTTGCTATCACACCCAAAGCGATCAGCTGCATGCGCAGTGTGGGCTATCAAATAGTTTTAATGCTGTCGAAGCTGTTGGAACAGGTTCCGCCACACTGGCGGAATTGCCTCCGCCCCATCGGCGGCGCTCGTTCCGCAAGGTGGGCGGAGGCTCCGTCCGCCTAGCGGCGCCTCCGATACCGCCGCGGAGTGTCCTCCAGGGCCACCGTAGCTTTACGTTCCCGCGTCTGTGTGTTTGTGTGTGTTCGTTCGTACGATCGTCCGCAATTATCACGTGCGCTAAATTACGTAATTGAGTTACTATGCCACTATACCACGAGTACAGTGGAAGCTGCTGGAAGTTTGCAGGCTCAATAGGCCAAGGTACGTAAAGTTTTGTGTTGCCTAGACGGCGAAAGAGTGGTAGGTAATGATAATAATTCTGTTTGCGCAAGTTCTGATAGCTAACTGGAAGGGCTCTACGAAATTGCTGTGTCAGCACTTTTGCTGGAAGCTGTGCGTGAAGACCGTCTACAGCTCCATTTAGCTTAGACTGATCTGTTGCTGAGCACAACCTTCAATTGGATGATGTATGTAAAAAACAACAACACCCAGCTGGTTTTTAGATATGTCTTGTTTTTCGACCACCCCCCCTTTCGGCATGCAAATTAGTCCAAATTGAATTAGACCGTGCAAATCTGAAATGCTGATATAGCGGTCGAATCAATACGGTACTAGGAATACATAGTATGCAAATGCCCTCGCTTTGCGACTAACGTCCTGGAACCCCCGGGAACCAGACTGCTAAGTTATAGGTATACTATAGAATACTCAGACGACAAGTATATTCGGACACGCTAGTGCCATGCCGTACGCATAAATTTCCGGAAGTGGGTGGGGTCTTCGATCTCTGAGTTCCAAGTTTGGTGTTCCTCCGTTGCTTGGTTTTGGAGCTATAGTCTTCCAAATGTAGTCCAAATATATCAAAGATCAGACAATTGTATGTATTGTCGGGCTCCGTTCCTGTCTCTTCTCTAAAGCATCTGTTGGTGAGATTTCTGCAGCATTGGGAAGCTCCACGACCCTGCTGCTGCACGCCAACGTTTCGTAGTTGTAACTGCCTCAAGCACTGAGGGCTGTTGCTGAATGTGAAGCAGGGTCATTCTATGATTGGACAGTGAATTTAGTACTTTTTGTCGTAGACGCCCTAAAATACCTGCTAACGCAGCGATACGGGTATTAGTGGATTGTACAGGTCCTTAGCAGCATAACGGTGCAAGTCCAATGTTTATATGTTGCATGGTTCTCGAGATAGAGCTGTTTGTCTAAAAACTTCAGCATCGTCTTCATTGAACATGTTTTTAATGGATGGAAGCAGGTAAAACAGGCTTTAAACAGCTCTATCTTTGGAATGCCACATCGTATAAACATCAGACTTACACCATTATGCTGCTAAGGACCTATATAATCTACTGATAGATGTGCTCAATACCATTCCCAGGTCCCTGCATGCTTTCAGTATCTAAAAAGTCAGTAGATACCCAGCAAGGAGCTTCAAATTGTTTCGAAATAGAGCAAGAGTAGTCACATACATGCAGTCAAATATTTACTTTATATCATTACTCTCTGTAGAATCATCACTCGGAACTTCAATATCGATCAATGGCACCTCGAATGGAGAAATAGCAGAATCATCAATGCCAGAGTGCATCACAAATGGCCATTGCATTAGTGCAAGTGACTCAGAAAATGTGTATACTGTGTGCAGATCTGAGCACCCTCTAAATGGAGTTGCTGTCGATGAATTTGATGAATCAGATTTGAAAGTAGAAACCCAGAAGGTTATGCTTAAATTTGGAGCACTAGTAACCAATGTGAAACTAGCACTTAAAAGCCAAGATGTAACGGTTGAAGCATTTGCCTCCCACTTGCTGACAATCAAAGGCCTAGAACCAGTATATGTTCAGTCTCAATCATCATTGCTCGAAGCTTGCATTAAAGAAGTACGTGCTCAAACGAGTATATTTGCTGCCATTGATGTCATCTCTGATTATTTCTCTTGGTTCAACCACATGCTTATTGAGAACATCATTGAGACTTTTTGCAAGCACAACAAGGATATAAAGGAGAGGCTAAGAGAATTCCGGGAGCAGTTCCAAGAATACTGCAACCACCGGATTTGCAAGTGCCCCCGCAATGGATTTGGGTTTTCACGAAGAAAAGGTGCTGCAATCTTTGTTGTCAAAGTTGATGCCAAATGGGAAACAGCCCAGGTTGATCAGATAGCATTCATCCGTGACACGATTTGTAATATTCTGCATGTAAAGAGGCAGGCTCTATACTTGCGGACAGTTGACAATGGTTGCATAAAGCTTACATTCCTCGTGCCTGAGTTTGTAGCAGATGCTGTACTTCCCCTAGCTGTCAATCCACGTGAGCAAGCAGCAGCACTGTCCAGCGCTGGTGTACAGGAGTTACACTGTGGCAATTTAAGCCTTTACTTCTACACTAGCACTGAGGGATCTACCTCTGGTGATCATCATCAGGTTTGTATTATTGTGTAAGGCTAAGGCAAGTGTTTCTTGGTATCTAGCAATTAGAATGATATTTACCAGCCGGGTGCGTGCTCAGCTGGTAGTAAGATTGCTTTACGTTCCCGAGAGTGTGTGTTCATCCACAATTATCACGTGCGTTGAGTACGTCATTGCATTACTATGCCATGAGCAATGTTGAGTACGGTGGAAGTTTGCAGGCTCAGTAAGCCAAGGTATGTTAATCTAGCTTATATTTGTGTTGCTTAAACGATGAAAAAAAGTGGTAGGTAGCGATAGTAATTCTGTTTTGGCAAGTTCTGATAGCTAACTGGAAGCCATACTACAAAATTGCTGTATCAGCAGTTTTGCTGGAAGCTGTACTGTTTAGATCCATTCTACGGCTGCATTTGGCTTATACCTATTGCTGAGTACAACCTTCAGTTGGTTGGTTCATGTGAAAATACCTGGCTGGTTTTTAGATACGAAATACTGTATAGCCAGTTATATTCACAGGTACAAATTTTCGCGATTTTTTCATGTTGACCGTCAGAAATATTCATGGTTCGAGCATGGAACTTCGATTATTGATTTTATCACACGCTAACTTGATCTAGTAAAGACCACGAGGGCAAGAAAGCCAGCGGATGAGCCCGGTCTCTCACCAGCTTTTTCTCTTTTCTTTTAGCCAGTCCGATATTATCCAAAAGAGTCCTTCCACTCTTAGCAAAGCTACAACAAGACTACAGGCACTCTTTTAGCTGGCTCTTCGCTGCTCCGTTGCGGTTTGAGATTCACCCACAAATATAGCAAAAATTAGAACCCCGTGAAATTGTTTTCTTTGCTGTTTAGGTTGTCAGGTATAGTAAGTCTGCTCTCTGAAGTCTTATAAACATTAAACAGCGGTATCCTACGTCATAATTAGCCATTGTATGTTCACTGTATATAACCTTCTTGATATCCAACTTCGATCTCCTAGGTAGAGGAGGATGAGAGTTCAAGTCTTACTGCCTCAGAGCTCAGTGATACTTACTCTGACTCATCAGCAATCAATCAAGAAACAACCACTGACCTCCCAAAAGTGTGTGTAGGGATTATTAATGCAATACTAATCTGATCGCATTCTTAATAGAAACACATTTCTACTAAAATCTATTCCCATTTTTGTAATATTGACCAAGTTTATATGCTATAATATGAGCTCTAGAGCTCTGTGGCTCTGTAGTTGGTACATTTGCCCTAAGTTTGGTATTGTACTGGATGTTGCTAGTAAAGATTTGCTTGAATTCTCATACGATTGTGGATTTTGTGAATAATATTATGGCGTTTGCGGTTATGTAGTTGTGTTTTGCCTGTGCAAATACTCAGATTCATAATTAGCTACATCCACCCTTTTTTCTAGCCTACAGATACCAGTGCGCTGAACTATGTAGGACAGCAACAGAGTGCCCCTGTTCAGGCTGTCCCCTTACAAGAAGGTGCTTCCACTGTTACATCCAATAGTGCCGACACTGATTGCTCAGAATGTTTACAGTGTAGCTCACGGGCAACAATGGAAAAAGCACTTACACAGGTTTGCTCATACTTGTGTAATGTGATGTGTATATAGTCTAGTCTAACCTAATGGAAGGCCTTATTGATAGAACTACGTACATAGCTACATTTATGCTGAGATCTCCTCACTGCTTTTTCACTCGCTTTGTTTCTCTTTATCCTTGGATCTCACTTTTTTTTTACTGAGACTAAATTCCAGCATTTTCTTGTTTTGTGTATTAGCCTCATTCCCAAGCCACACAGTCGGAGAAGTGGAATTTGTAATTTTAATTTGAGCTTTAGGCCAGGGTGGCCCGTAAGCTATAAAAAACACAAAACAAAAGCATGTTATTGGGGCGAGCCTGAGCGAGCCCCACACTAGCGTGTATAGTGGAACAATTTCATTATGCGTTGTTCGTTCATACGTACGTACGTCCACCATATCGCATATGCGCTTACACTCCAAATACTCGGCAACAGCCACGTGTGCGCATTCAGAGTTACTTTGCTACTGCCACCGTGCGCATTCAAAGTTACTTTGCTACAGGCTGTTTAATATAGCTAGCTAACCAGTAAGCGATGGCTAACTGACAGCAAAGCAGGAACCGAGAACTACAAGAAGAGAGGGCAGCAGAAGATACTGTCGCAGCCAGGGTACTTTCTAGGCGCCAACGGGATAGAGAGCGCCAACAAGGGAGCAGGGTAGCAGGTACCCCAGAGGAGAGAGAGGCAAGGCACCATGGCGAGAGGGCGCCAACGGCGGAGAAGAGCAGCAGGTACCCAGTGTTTTTTCTGGAAATTTTAATTTAGGGAGGGGGGGGGGGGGGGGCATTGTCACTTTCAAGGGCTAGTCACTCCCATAGGCACAGCTAAGACCTTAGTCCAAAAATGGTCAACAGGTCAAGGGGTATTTTTGACATTAGTCAAGGGGTCAAGGATAATTTTGTAACTTATTGTATTGTGGTCACTTTGAGTTTGGTTCAGTCAAACGGTCAAGAACCCTTATGGAGTGTGGTCAAGCAGCAAAATGGTCAAAATTTTATATGTAGCTGTACAGATGGGAGTGCACATCCTACCACATACTGTAATAGTGTCAAATTATAATTTGGAAGGGGGGGATTAGAATTTCAGGGCTAAAACATCTCGGAAATAAACACTGCAGGTGCCCCAGAGGAGAGAGAAGCCAGGTGCCAACGGGAGAGAGAGCGCCAATGAAAGAGAAGAGCAGCAGGTGCCCCAGAGGACAGGGAGGCCATGTTGCAACAGGAGAGAGAGTGCAGAGAAGGGCAGCAGGTGCCCCAGAGGACAGGGAGGCCATGTTGCAACAGGAGAGAGAGTGCCAACGAGAGAGAAGGGCATCAGGTGTCCCAGAGGACAGGGAGGCCATGTTGCAACAGGAGAGAGAGTGCCAACGAGAGAGAAGGGCAGCAGGTGTCCCAGAGGACAGGGAGGCCATGTTGCAACAGGAGAGAGAGTGTCAACGAGAGAGAAGGGCAGCAGGTGCCCCAGAGGATAGGGAGGCCAGGGTTACAACAGGAGAGAGAGTGCTAACGAGAAAGAGAAGGGCAGTAGGTCCCCCAGAAGACAGGGAGGCCAGTATGCATTATTCATATAACTGGATCATTCATACCATCGCTTACGTCCTCTTAATATATATTGTCAAACCTGAATTCAAGTGCATCTCCCAACACCACCTGCATGCCTATATCATTGTTTTACTCTTGAATATGTATGAATCATTTGAGTGGATGTACGACGCTCGATCAGGCTCGCCCATCGATAAATTAAAAACAAAATAACCTTCTTTTTTTTGGTATGCAAGATAAAAAAGGTTTTTATTTTTAATGAGTGATAATTTAGATGATAGACTCTATGCTTTAATCCGTATATAGATAGCTAATTTCAGAACACAAAAGTGCCATATGGCCACTTTTAAGTTTCTACCAAGTTCTAGCTTGCCTGTAACTCTTGCCAGAATGACTTAGGCACGATGAAAGTACCTTCCGAGTAGGCTATAAAATGCCCTTGACCTTGGAAGCCTTGGGAGTTGCTTAGGCTTCTCCCTTGGCACTTCCTCATCTTCTTTCAAGCAATGACCTTTCTCACAGAATGTAAAGGTCATAAAGCTCATGCATTTCCTTTACCAGACTCTGAGTGATGCTCTATGCAAGATTGATGCTCTCCACCTGGAGAGAGATAACCTAGCTGTAGAACTGACTGCACTGCAGCAAGGTGTTGAACATGAAAGAAAAGCAGTCCACAGGAGATTATTCGGGAATGAGAAAGTCAATTACGTAAGAGTAGTTATTTGTAATGAGTTTGTTTGTGATCTGAATAGGGGCTTGTAGCCTGCATATAGTAGGTGTGATAACATGCATGAAATCATTTAAGGAAACGTGGAGGTGCATGAAAAGTGGGAAGTTCTTGCATAATAAATTAGAACTGCTACTTGCTATGTCTTGAGACTTGGGCATCATTCTTTCTTGGCTGTATCATTATACTGACAGACTTTATACTATTACGATCACGCACTTAATTTGCACAAGTTGTACATGCAGTAATCATAAAACGTGTGCACTAGTTGGAAGCAGAGAGTTATCAATAACCTATTTGTACTAGTTGGAATTAGTTCTGCATTCTCAAGAAATTACTGTATGCAAAAGGTAGGAGTATGTTAGTGTTGTAAATAAAATAGCTCAATTATACATTACTTCTTGTTATTGCAAGATATTTTTCAACTAGCATCATTACACTTTGCATCTGTACATCTTGGCCTATGCTAAAACATGTCTGCTTATTTGTTATGTTCAGGGTCTAAGTGCCACACTGCAGAGAATCGATAATTTCCAGCAGGAGGGGAATCGTTTAGCTGTTAAAGTTGATGTTCTACATCACAGAATGCTCGAGAAACAGCAAAAGACTGATTATGAAAGAAAAATGATCCAAAACAAGCTTTTTGGACCGGAAAGTCCAGATCAGGTGAATGAATATATCATAGTTTATTGTTGTAATTCACTCTACCAATTTGTGTTGTTCAACTAAGGTAATATTTTGTGTCACCTTGTGTGGGTGGATCAAAGAAGCCACATACAGTACAAGGAAACTAGAGCACAGTCTGAACCGCACACCATAGATGTGAGAGGGCTTTAACCAGGTGTGAGAGCTAACAAACCGAGGCCGGGAATTCATTTTCAGTCCTGGATAAGCAGTTACTTCAGCCACACAAAGCTACACGAAGCATAAATCCTTATAATTTAAGTGCCTAAGGCATCCCTCTCCCGATAAAAGTGTAGTGCCTAGAAAACTGTATATATGCACTTGCTTGTTGTCAAAGTGCTGGAGCATGCCAGGCCCAGGACCGCACCGAGAACGGTACAAAAGAAGTAGAGAGTCTTTCTATCCCAGTTAGTGATCGAAAAAGTTAGTTAACGGTACAAACTCGAGCACAAACAAAGAAGCTAGCTAGCTGGGAACGATACAGTTTGAATAGGGAAGCCAATTGAAATTACTGGTTTGACATCACATTGCTAAGACATCCACTTAGAAACACGCATCTGACATCATTTTCCTTAGCAACAGAATGCATTTGATGTCAGTTGCTAGGCGACAGTGACACAAATCACTCAACCCTCGGGCGCTTTGCACCCTCGGGCTTCATGATTTAAACCAGATGCATTCCTTGCACTCGGGATATAACAGATACCAGTTGACAGTCAATTAATGGGTTTCAGGCAGGTCAGAGGGAGAATAATGCATTTACCTTCGGCTCGTGCATTAACCTTGCCTCTACTGGTACTATATTGCCTTCGCACACTAACCAGCCTCGTAATGCACTGCCAAGTGTTATCTAAAGGTTTTGGTACTCTCACCAACCCGAAACAGTGGGTGTTTTGCAGGTGTCTTGCGGGTATCTTTTTGAAAGTGTGTGTTATCTAGATAATACACACTCCCATGATGGGGTTTCCGTGATAGTGAGGACACAATCATGCTCCTAACGCCCAAATTGATGATACCTTGTTATGTCTTCACCTCCATTCGAATAATACAGCCTGCAGTCATACAAAACTTCAAGCACATGTAATATAGGCAATAATGGACAAGGGCACATTATTGCTTGTAAAGAATGTACAACTGTTATCACTGATGGTGAACACGTGTTAGTTGTTTAGTGCCTATGAGGACCTCAGGAATCACTTTTTTATGACTCACAAAACTTCCAAGTAGGTGATGAATAACCATTTTGTCTCTCAGCAACACTCAAGTTTTTGTACATTGCATGCTTGTGAAATTAGTATTTGTACCTATGTGATTGCATGCCTCCCAAGAAATTACATTTTATGGTTCCACTAACACTTTGGACGCCTATAATAAATATTGGACGCCTAAAATAAATAATAAGAATGTGTTTCTTGAAAGCCTAGCAGTTATTCAAACCAGAAGAAAAATAAATGTGCTGCCGGCCACGATCCGCAAGCAAGTGTACTTGCACACAAAAAGCTTGGGACCACGACGCTGAGGCGCGTTAATGATAAGCTACGCAACTCAACCTTTATAATGATTCAATGACGCAAAAAGTGTCCACCAATAAAGTAGCAGAAGCGACACTTGTCTGAGGGGTGTTCTTGTCAGATGATTTATATACTAGTGCATACATGGTATTCCAGGCAAAGGGTCTCGTGGGAATTGAGTTGCATTATGCTGCTCAGCTGACCATTTGGCGAGTCCGAGGTATTGAGAACGGCGGTCACCACTTTCCTGCCACCAAATAAGCCTTCCGATGTCCCCTCTACTTCTTGCTACCACTCCTCTATATTGCTGCGCACGTACCTGGCTTCCCAATCACTGCCGCCTTTCTGCAGGACGACTTCATTGTAGTGCACGCTCTTGGCTCTGCTGCAGTGCGTGAAAGTGGTGCCGGGCCCACAGAAAATATGTTGCAATAATAGCATTCCTGTAGCGGGAATTACTTACATATATACATACATGCAGACATACATACATACATACACATGCAGAGTCTCGGTGCAACACAATTAGTTGCCTCACTTCCCGCTCCATGTTGTGTACATAATGAACACACAGCTTCTTGGTGTATAACACACTACAAACTGACAATAATCGTGTATGATGAAACTTATTTAAAAGCTCCAGCCTCGCTGGCAATGCTAAGCAGTCTGCCCAACCGGGACATTATGCTGGCTGCAAAGTACTAAAGGGTATATTCTATAATGGCAGCCTTGACCTCAGAGAGTAAGTAATTACTACTTTTTTACCAATATTTTACTAGACCCTGAGCGAAATACTGCAGAGAGTTGATAAACTTCTTCATGAAAGACACTCACTGGCTCTGGAAGTGGAGACACTACAGCACAGCTCTAGTATGCTACTTGAACGATTACAAGGCATAAAGCATGAAAGAAAAATGCTGCATAAGAAGCTGTTTGGGGAGTCTTGGGGACAAGACAGTGCAGATCAGGTGAGAGTATGTGACTATGAATATACATTTTACTGGTGGAAACAAATCTCTAATCATTATAATTATGAACTGGCCATGTAGCTGCTGACTTAGTGGATGATATCCTCTTACAAAGCATCTGTATCATCCTAAAGTTATTGAGAGGATCTTTTTTCTTTTTACATAGCCTCAGCCATAACAACCTCCCTACTTTAGCTTCTATTTTCAATTCCACAACATTACCCATAATGGTTGCATATGCCTTTGCAAAGGTTATGCACATGATATTATGAGTGCACAAATACGCTCAGTTCAATTTTTGTTTATCCCATTTTGTAAGTGCAATGTTATTTTAAGCCACTCACTAGTGAATACTCTCCTTCAATCATGCAATAGCTATCCACTTAATCTTGGTAATAAATGTATCTCCATTAACTCTACTAGACCTTAGGTGATACACTGCACAAGATAGATGTACTTCACCAGGAGATGGACACTCTTCGCCTAGAATCAAGCATCATTTCTGAGAAACTGCGAACTATTCAACATGAACAGGAACCCCTATGTGGGCACGGAACTCCAGTGCAGATATCACAAACAGTACATACTATAAATACCATGAACTACTACCAGTAGTATAATGTGGTATTCTGTTTTATTAATTGAAGTAACATTATAGTTGACTTTCTTGAATGTAAACTGTAAATTAAATGTTAGGTCCAGGATTGAATTTACTACTTAACAGTCTTTATTTACCAAACTCTATTGACAGGGTCTGAGTGACACACTGCAGAAGATTGATACACTCGTGAATGCAAAGGATAGTCTAACTATGGAGGTACATGCACTACAGCAGAACTCCAAGCAGCTACTTGGGCAATTACAATGCATTGAGAGTGAAAAGAAAGAAATTAGTAAGCTGCTTTTTGGACGAGAGAATGTGCATAAGGTAAGCTAGTGTAATGTCTGCAAAGAGGTTCATAGCCTAGAAAGGAAACAATAATATTTGAAAGGGAAGTTCTTAGTAGAAATACAACACTGCAATTATGGTGTGTAGTATTTATAGATACTTTTTTGTATAGCAATTGAGTATGCACATAATATTATGTGTGTTGATGTGTGTACTGTAAGATAGTTTGTTAGTTAGATCCAATATAAGACAGGGTTGATTCTGCTACCCATTGTTAATTTTATGATTCACATTGGTTTGCAGCATGACTGTATGAAAATTTAGCATTTGCAGTTTTCTTTAAGTCCCAATGTTGGCTGCAACTATCAACATTTAACTTCCAAAGCACATAATACATTTATACAGGCCGGCTTGCTTAAGCCAAAATATTTGGTAATGCTACTGTGACATAGCATACATTTTTGTTCTTTCATGATCAAGAGTATGGCTGACATTTTGCGTGAGTTAAATGCTCTCCAGCAAGAAAGGAACAGCCTTCATGCAGCAATTGACTCTCTGCAGCAAAGTATGCAAACTGAACTACAGAAAATTCATGAAAAACTGTTTGGGCAATCACATGAACAGGAGGGTGCAGAAAGTGTGAGTAATTAACTTCATTGTTGTAAGTAGATACCATCTAATATTAATATTTTCTTATCATATCAGACACTTAGTAATGTACTGCAGAAGATTGATACACTCCACCAAGAGAAGGACGATCTAACCATGGAAGTAGACAAACTGCAACAAAGCTCCTACAAACTACATGAAGAACTGCATGGTGTAGAACATCTAAGACAAAAAGTTAACCGGAAGGTCTTTGGCCAGGAAAGTGCAGACATGGTGAGGAAGGCCAATCTGTGTAGTTAATCTTGAGAACGGTAGCGCTTGTATATATCTATATATCTAATTAAATTCTAGTACGTATAGTCCTGATATTTAGCAGATTACACATATAAGCGGGTTAATTATTGTTATTGACCCATTGTGCAAGTACAAAAAAAGCTACTTGTACCCAGGCCACACACCCATAGAAAATAGGTGGACTGGTATCCACTGTTCGCACTGCATAAGATAATAATTATTGTAAGAATTTAAGGAGCAGGATCAGTAAATATATCCATGAATGGTCTTAGTCTCATGGCTAGGAGTAGTATGGAGACAGTGTACGAATGCGGTAGGCAGAACAACTATAAACAAACTCAAATGCCTTTCTAAACAGTCAGGCATAGTAAAAGAACCTGTACTTTTTCATCTGCTACAATTATGGTAGCTATCGTACCATAGAACTTGGAAGTGCCTCTCTCATGGCAGTAACTCTGAGCTGCTCAATTTGCAATTGTAGATGTAGTCCCCAAGGCTTTTCAATGGCAAATAGAACCAAAGTTTTGAACTGTTGATCACTTTTTAGGAATTTACTTTGCGAAAAACTATCACTACAGTGTAGGCTTTATGGCCTGTAGTGATAGTTTTTCGCAAGGTAAATTCCTAAAAAGTAATCAACAGTTCAAAACTTTGGTTCTATTTGCCATTGAAAAGCCTTGGCGAATCACATGAATGGATTTGTAACCAAACCACATGGATATAACAAGGTAGTTCATGATTTCTCAACACTTCTGGAAGTTGCAAGCATTTGCAAACAGTGGATACTTATTTTTTGTGAGGCTGGGGCCTGGGTATGACACAGCTTTGCCCTCTCACGACACGTACAAACGTGGAAAGGAAGGCCTCCAGAACGAGGCTAAGTTGCTGCATGTCCAGTCAACCCTCATCGTCTGGACCACCTCGCACTTCCCCTAGCTTACCATACTTTCTACTCTGATCTGCAAGCCAAAACAAAATGCCGTAAGTCCTGCCTTGGCACCCGCATTTGAATGGAATTGGGTCATGCTGATTATTCATGAGGGATTTAACTGACATAAACACCTGGTATCTAACCTAGCACTAGCCTTCACACTCATTAATTATTCATAAGTGGTCTAAGTGAAAGGTTTGGTAATTGCAGTGTAAAAATATATGTTTGGATCCCCCTTCAAACTCAGTTTGTAATTTGAATTTCTACTTACTTTACAATACATTTTGCAGACTCTGAGTGACGCAGTAGAGAAGATTACCAAGGAGAGAGATGACCTAGAAATGGAAATGAACACTCTGCGAGGACTAAAGCAAGTAGTCGTCACTCTCAGGTGGGTGCACCAGTGACATACATCTGATTTTAAATGAGTGTAATATAGAAAATTGGCAGAAATTATTCTGATCCCTCATTGAAAGAAATTCCTACCAAGAAATATAAATGTTGAGTAATAATTAAAAGTTAGAATATTGCAAAACAATGGCATTTTTTTAAATTTGTTGTGTGGAAGCCTCCAATTGGTTTCCACCAAAACATTGCGCTCTTTCTGAGTCAATTTTGTTATGTTGAACACACAGCTCAAGATTGATGCAGACAGAACAAGAGCGAGAACACCTCTCTGTTGAGCATGCACGAGTGAAACAACAGATTGTACAATTGAAAATGGCTGAAAGTAACTTAGTTAAGGAGCATGCAAAAGATCTGGAAAGAGCAAATGATCTGTGGAAGAAAAAATGGCCCCTATGGAGCGAGGTTGGTGATTCAGATGTCTTCTTGGGACAATAAAATATACCATTTAGAACTCATTTTTGTAAGCTTGCACTTGTTCAATATGAGAAAATGTCATATCTCTTCTAAGACTGTATACAAAGGGTTTAAGCTTATAGTAATGCTTTAATCATACTGCCAGTGTAAGTACAGTGGGCAAGCAGAGATGCAGATGTAAAAAAAATCACAACCTAGGTGCGGCATTAAATTATACACATGCACACAACCACTGTACCGAAGAGGCTTAGTAGCATTTCAGTAGGTATGCTTTTTTTTTTAGAATGAGTCATAGCTCCCATGGGTAAGCAAAGAGATAGTGGTTAAAACTGCTTAACCATGCTACCTGTCTTGCAGTATCTACATGTGCCAGTTTGTGCGCTCAGTACAAGCACCAGTACTGTAGCAATCCTTCTTTTTACAAATAGACTTGCTCAAGTCTGGACATTGCTGGACTACACGTCACAGTCGCAATTACCTGGGTGGAGCGAAGTCCACCTCTTCTATTTTGTGGCGGAGTTCTTTGCTACCAGGCAAAACCATGCTTTTAGCCATATCATCTTTACAGAAACTGAAAGCATAAAATCCTTTGATAACTCTATTTATCTCCCAAGATTCACAATGGTATATGTTTGCCCCTTCAACGATAATGCCCCCTTTACATCTTGACACTTGGCAGTGTATTGTGTGATATTTTTAACTTGTGGGATGGATTATTAATGTATCTTTTGTTTTGCAGACCTGGGAAGAAAAGTCTATAAGCGTACCTTTAGTAAGTGTCCATGAATGTGAATATATACTGTAGACAGGATCTTTTATCATTCAATTAAATTGTAATTTTATAGCTCCATCTTAGTATAGGAGAAACAGAGACCTTCTGACCTCCCTTTCTCTGTCTTTACACGAGTAAACCTGAGCTACGTCTCCAGCTCTCAAGCACCTGAATCCCACCAATGAAGCTACCCTATAGTTATTAGTGTAGTGGCTGCATTAGAAGTATTATGAGTTACAGGCGTTTTAAGTATCAGCATTGGATTTATCACAATGCCTAGCCACAAAATAGTCTACTCTTAATTAACTATATGCATTAAGGTTGCACACATGACAATTACATGTATACTCCTCTTCCAATTAAAGGGTACCGATAAGCTTGCTGGCTTTAGTGTTGTTGGTGGACGTGATCAACCTCACATGCCTAACCCTGGAGCATTCATTGTTACTGCAGTTGATGCAGGGAGCCCTGCAAGTGGAGTCCTCAAGTAAGTGTTAAGTATTGCTTTAGTCATATTATGAGTTGAACTAGCTCCATGTACTTGCAGGGTTGGCGACATCCTAGAAACAGTGAATGGTGTAAATCTGACATATGCTAACCACAGAGAAGCCGCCAATGCTGTAAAGGAATCTGAGGGCATACTCAACATTGTGAGTACCGTATTCTACGTATTATCCGCCCATTGGCGGGCCACTTAAGTGCTAAGTGAAAGAGGGGGGTGGGCGGATAATACGTAGTTTGGATAATCGCGATGTAGTATCCGCCCACTCGAACGTGTAGCAAATGCTCAATATGCAAAGCGATGTTACAAGGTAAGTAGAGCCTTTTTAGCATATTTGAGCCAAGTATGGATGCAAAATGTATTTGAAAAGCTATTATGGAAGCATGCAGATAACTATTATCAGCTAAAAAGCTAAATGGCTACGTTGGTATTCCAATTAAAGCACGCCAAAGATCGAATTTTTCCGCTCGATTCTACTCACTGTCTTGGAGTTTTTGGTTTTTAGTTATAGATTTAGCTCACATGGGCAGTATAGGGGTGGGCGGATACTATATATGTAAATACCCTCCACAATAACTTTTTGTTCAAAGAAGGGGATGGGTGGATAATACATCATGGGCGGATAATACGTAGAATACGGTAATAGTTTCACTTAGTTTATCAATTGGCATAAAGCACTGCTGGAAAAAGAAAAAAAAATTGAGAAGGAATAAAACATGTACATGAATACAGTGAATGCTTTTCCAGGTTCTTCATCGTCGAAAACATGTGTACCCATTCCAAGTAGGAGTAATGTCATCTCTCAACTCCATTCCACATGAAGCAGAGTCTACCACTAAGGTGGAAGAGCTTGAGTGTTCACTCTGCATTACAGGGAGAGAGAGTAAGTGGTTTCTTATAACTTTAATAGTGCTACATCTTTACAGTACTGTTATAGGTACAGTGCATGAAGGTAGAGACTACAACAATGTGACGTGGTAAATTTCTACCACAAAGCACACACTTGCCGGCATACATAGAGTCTTTCCATTTTCCATGTCATGGAGGAATGAGGAACAAACTGGTGGAATAGAGCGTTGCATGTCTAATCAATGTTACTCCTTGTCACAAGCATAACATAAATGGAAGAATCTCAAATTAGCTGGCATCACGTTGCAAGTACGTAGCAACATTAGGCATATAGAAACCAGCCTCTAGTACTGTGTAGTGATAAAAAAAGTGCCAAAGGCAGTAACCTAATTCTCAGGAATTTTATATACTTACGTACTTGCTAAGCTGAGTGGAGTTTAGTGTGACACTAGTGTGCAGCACTAATTAATAGACGGTATTACAGCTGAGCATTCCTTGTAGTCTATCTCATGTATAGATTTGTCATTGTTCCATTTCCTAGAATGTTTATAACTCACTTTATTTTTGTAGAATACATACAGCTACTTTTGTATCAGGCAATCATGTAATAGAGCCACTGAAATGTCTACAGAATATCTAGACAAATTTGTACACTGCCAAGCCTATGCTATAGTCATGGGCCATGTAGTATCAAGCATGTGCATAATTTCTGGCAGTTAGAATTTGATCACGCCCAGGTCATGACTATCACATCCATATATGTCTTGCTCACCCACTGTACTTTACGCTTAGCAGTATGGTCTGCCATTACAACAAATAGCTTGTTAAATGTATCATATGACATACATGTACACACACACACAAATACACACACACACATACACATACACATATACACATACATCTGGATTTTGGATGTACTCTCTAAACACATGTACACGTGTGAACATGTGTGTGTAGAGCTTGGTTTTTGCTACGACTTTTCTTCAACTTACACTGTGACAGCTGTTTCACCCTCAGGACCAGCATTTCAGATTCTTCAACCAGGAGACAGGATTCTTAAGGTAATATATTTTAATTAGTCCATTGTGCTATAATCATGCTTTTACCTAATTTAACTCATTATGAGTATCATGAAGGAAATGGAATACTGCCATCTGAAATTGTATCCATTACGCAAGCAATGAGATATCTTGTGTGGCAATGCAGCATAATCAAGTGCTACTGTATTTACTAATTACTAGATAGATCACTGCGTAGCGGGGTGTATGACCCGTTATCTACCGCGGGAAAATTTATCTCCCGCAGAAGCCAAGGAAGTACAGAGGGCTACACAGTGATCTATCCTATATGTAGACAACTGATAATGTAGACTCTGTAGCTACCAACGGCGGCGGAAGCATGAAAAAACTGGGGGGGCTGAAGGAGTCGGGCTGCGAAGCAGCCCAGCGCGTGTAAAAAAAATTTCACTAAGCTTTTTAAATGGGTCAGGAATCACTCTAACTAATTCGAACTAACTCACCGTAAATCTGCTTGCTCGCACATATAGCGCTAATGCAGTTGGCAATGCCAAAGCTCAAAGATATCAAAGACGTCGTCCAACAGACTACGGCTCAGCCCCACCCTCTACGAGTTTTGCACAGCTACAACCGCCACCCTGCCAGTGAAATAGATGGCTCTAAATAGAGTGTTCTTCAATATAGTGGATGGCCTCTAGCTCTGGCCGTGAGTTTTGATCATGAGAAATGTAGTTAGCTACTGCATGATTACTAGAACAGCGTTAGCACTATGTCCATATATGACATCTCAGAGCTGCCAAAGTGGGGGGGGGGGGGCTCTAGCCCCACCTGCTCCCCCTTCTCCGCCGCTTATGGTAGCTACTGTTTCTTATGAATGTACGGTGACCCGGTCACGTCACTTTGTACTTTGCTTTCGACTTTGTCATTTCGCTTAATTAGAACATACCGTATTTAGCCTAATTAGAACCGAATCGGTGAGCGATACGGCAAATCAGTGACCAATTTAGCTGAATCGGTGAGTGATACGGCGAATCGGTGAATGATACGGCAAATTGGCGACCGATTCGCACGAATCGGTGAGCAATACAGCAAATCGGTCGGTCACAGATTTGCCGTATTGCTTACCGATTCACCTGAATCGATCACTGATTCGCCGAATCGATCACTAATTCGCCGTAGCGCTCACCGATTTGGTTCTAATTAGCCGAAATACTGTATGTCCCAACTAAGCAAAAACGCGAAAATGACGAAGTCGAAAGCAAAGTACAAAGTGACGGGACTGGGCCACCGTATGAATGAATGTGATTATTATGTGTGCTCACGGAGCTGTTGTGTGGGCCTTGTAATAGTACATGCATGTTGTACAAGGAGCTCATGAGGAGCATGCACACATACATGTTGTATGTATTATGTTGTGTGCATTTGTCAGCTTTGATAGCAGCCCTTTTGAGAGCTTAGCTATGATTGTTGTCTGTATATACCGTCTGCAAGACACTATTTGTCCTAAGAGAACTCATGGGGTAGTAGAAACAGTCGAAAGTAGTCAGAACATGGTGCAAATTAACCAAACCAAATTGATCTCTTGTTGCATGGAATCCGGTCGTGTTTCGTGGGCCTCAGTGGTTCAGGTTTGAGCCCTACTCGCGCTCATTAGATAGAAGTCAAACGTAGTAATCAGTGCAGGCTGCACCAAAGATGAAGAAATAGCACCAGCAGTTGCAAAGAATATCACGTACTTTGCATTGAACCCATCACCTACAGAAACAGGAGTCAAGTGTAAATGTATCGTTAGAAGTTAGCGAATATGGTATCCAAAGAAGTAAAGAAAGTTTGATAAATGTTGAAGCTTGACTAAGCTGTATGCTTGTTTGATACACCTGAAGAACCACTGTTGAAATACAGATACAAATTTCTGTGTTTTTTTCTGATCGCCTAGTCCAGTTTTTATCTTAAAATATCCGAGCAACAAGAAATTAATTTGGTCTGGACTTATGTGCAGTGCTGAGTGCTTGACAGTGCACTATGCAGAATTTGAGAGCTGCCTTATTAATGCCTTAAATGTGGTTTCTTAATTTAAATGGGCAGTACTTACTATGTAGCACAATATATACACTTTATTTTCTGTTAAGTTGACCTACCTACCTACCTACCACACATATTATCATGCAGATCAACAACGTCCCAATTCTTAATGACAAGCCTTCTGCAGTGAAGAAGCTCCTGAAACCTCACAACAAAAGTTTACAATTGGTGATTGAACGCCAAAAGAGTGTTTCAAGGTAGTGCTATTTATGTCCATCTCTAAAACAATTACTGTAGTCAGTCTTATCCTACAGTTATGGTATAAACCTTTCTATACTAGAAATGTGCAAGCGTAATATGCCTCGCGTGGCAACCAAACAGGTAGTTGCTATGTATTGAGGCTCCACAACTTAAGGACGACCCAAAAAAAAACCTTCCAAATTAGATCTCTAATGTATCATGTGTATTATTCCCTTGGAGGCATGCCTGCAAACCTTTTCCTGACATCATCACACCCCGGGTTGCACACAGGATGCGGACTGGGGCTGGGGTAGCCCCTGATGCACACGGGGCCGACTATTTTCGCAAGTCAGCTGGTCACAAGAATAAAAGCTGAACAGGGAAGTAGTAATTCTGGAGCAGGTACGAAAAACGACTGACATCCAGCAGGTGAGTTATGTACAAAATTTTCCGAGAATCGGCCATGGATGCCATGAGAGAGCAGACAGAGGGGCTGTAGTGCTTGAAACTCACCTTCGCATCGCTCGATCGTGCCATCTGTCTCCAGCGCTCATATCTAACTCTACTAACCTGGGAGCTGTAGCCGGCCTTCCTTAGCAAAACTATGTGGTAGTCTTGTCCAACTCTCTGACTCTTGGTGCACTACAAGTTTGAAGACAGCATCCATGCAGAGGAGGTCGGCCATGGCTGACCTTTCATAATCAGGTCTCAGTAAAATCACGTGACATATTCAATCTAAAGGCAATATTGCATGTGATCGACGATAATGACCCGTTAAGTATTGCAAACGCCATAGAGAAAAAATTGAAGATTTCGCCTGATTTCCCCTGGCCGATCACTTCGAAAACGGACTTGCAAGGAAGAAAAATTATTGGTGGTATTAATTTTTGAGTTTTTCCCGCACAATTGTGAGGCCTTTGTTGGTTCTGGTGGCAAAAAGTCCACTGTCTCTGAGGAGCAGACAGGAACGACCCAGGAGTAGGCTTGTAAGTAGAGTTTACTGCTTGGATTAGCGATTTCGGAGGTTTTTTTTACGGCTGAGTATCTACTGCAGCAGTACCATTTTGCAGTCTTAGGCAGCTACTGACTCTTCCATACCTGAGATCGCTCATATCTCCATTACGCCCTGGAGGTAAGTTGTCATTCAGACATGGCTGTCCTCTTTGCAATAATAGTTAATCTAGAACCTAAGCCCTTCAAAAATCAGTACAGCTACAGAGAAAACTAGCTAAGGCGCTCTACTTGTCACGTGACTAGCCAATCGTTAAGCGACCTTGATTACTAAAGGTTGACCTTGGCCGACCTCCTCTGGCATCCATGTAACTGCCAGAGACGCCATTTTGAACACGTGCGGTTGCCCCGAGGCCCCCCCCCCGGGGGAGGGTACTGACAAATATATTTATATACCGTATAGCGGGAAAATTTGGCAAGAATTAAATTTGCCGAAATTTAAATTTGCCGATTTTAACTGTCGCAAGCTTATGACATAATAATTGTGCTTTAGTGAATGCAATGATCGATGACTCTCCAAGAGCCTTTGTGTTCGCTTGTTCAAAACACGTCCGTAGAGTGGGAGGTACAGGTCCTCTCTTGAAATACTCGTACAGCGCCATGATAATAGTACCACTTCTGACGTACGTGTATTGTAAATAATATATACGCGCATGGGTGGTATGCATTACGTCAGGTTTTATTATTTGGCGAGAATTTAATTTGCCGATTTTTTTACAATTTGCCAAACCACCAAATTAAAGTCCTCGCCAAATTTTCCCGCTAGTATAAACGCCAGCTGAGATTCTGAGCCATATGTCACGATTATAGGGCTCGCTGCACTCGACAATAAACCTGTGGTATTATTCTGCAATGCTTCTGTAGTACCACAGTTAGATGTTTACGGATTAATAGCATGGGTTGATATGGTATAGTTAGGATTAATAGCACTTGGCTTCACCTCGTGGCGTCTTCCTGAGTGCATTACTTGTGCTGAGATTATAGTATACTAGTATGAACCAATCAGATTGCTGGATTATAGAGCTATAATGTAGGTTAGTACCCGTGTGTGCATGTACGTTTACGTTGCTACAGATAAGTGGTAGGTGCTAATAGTGAGCTGCTAGAGAAGCCTGTGTTTGTTCATTTTAGCTATAATTATAGCTATGTCTGCAGGAGGCAGTGAAACTGAATATACTTCAGCCGGTCCTAGCTCCCATAGACCTATCAAGAATTAATTTTGCTGACCTAGAAGACCCACTCTGTCAACAAAGGAGAACCATATAGCCAGTTTAGCAAAGCAGTAATGGAGCGGGACAGTCAAAAACTCCACGCAACCACTGACAGCAGAGCAGGAAGACAAACTTTGGGCCCAAGGTACCTTTAGCATACCCACAGCAGAAGAACTACTGAAGGTGTTGTTTTGGTATAACTGCAAATGGTTTGGGCTATGTGGGGGTGATGAGCATTCAAGCCAACAATGTTGCAGTATCTGATGCCCTACAACCCTTAAGTTCAGGACAAACCATTGAGCATAGTCTTGAAAAAGAAAAGAGAATCAACCGCCCTCCAGTGACTTTCGACCCTCCATTAGCGGTTCTATGCCTCCCATCAACATTCACTTTAACACCGGTCAGCTTCTATAAACTACCGTATAACAGGAAATTTTCACCAGGAGTAAAATTTCGCCAATTTTGCCAGTCGGTTCTAGTGGTGAATTTTTAACGGGTGAAAATTTTGTCAGTTAAAATTTTATCGGGTGAAAATGTTACCAATGAATTTTGATGCAAAAGTCAGGAGTGAACAAGTTGTCAAATACCGTCAACCATGGCTTTGCTACGTTATATACAGGTTCTGCCACGTCGCGGAGAGCACCCTGATGCTCACACTCATGCTCACTCACATACGCATCGCTCGATCGTGCTGTCCGTATTTAGCGCTCATATCTCTACTTATACATAGGCTACACAGCCTCTACTAACCTGGGAGCTGTGGTAAGTCTTCCTTACGTCACAAGTTCGAAGACAGCATCCACATACGAGATGTCATTTTGTATGTCTACTTTGTGGAATTTAATTTTGCCCAATCACGTGTGCGTGAAAATAGATCTGCCAAAGTTTTCCCGCAATACTGCACTATTGGCTTTGGCGAAAAATTTCCCCGGTAAAAATTTCCCACTATACAGTATTCACAGTGTAGCTAGCTAACAGCATTGTGTAATACTGTAGATTCTGGTGTTTACTTGTCGTTGATCAACTGCAGCTGGCCACTGTCATGTTTGTATATTCCAGCCTGTTATTATTTACTTATACAGATCATCTATCATCACTCCGTTGATGACTAATATAAATGGCTTATTATAGCCACAATACCGCAGAGACCGGTTAATAGGCGCATACAGTTATTAAGCGCATAATTTTTAATAAACGCATACTGTCTTCCTGTTATTTTGATTGGCGCATCCGATAGTTACACGTGTCAAAATTGGCGACGTATCAAGATTGTGTATGCCGCGTTTGCGAGTTAGTGAGACAACGAGATGGCACGCGCTGAAGCACCTCGCACTCTCCAAGCTACCGTGGATAGCCAGCCACCCGACAAACAGAAGAGGAAGAGCTATACCAGAGAGACTAAGCTGAAGGTGATCGAATTCGGCACACAGCAAAATGGTCGTGATCATTTCTCTCCTCGCACGTAAGTTGCAGAACCTCGCCAACAGTAGGGGACCGTACTCTCTTTTAGATATGGTGACCTCGAACAACACTCTCGTGCAGATACGCAACAGCATCTTTATCGGTTAGACTTGCCATGATCTAAAAATCTTCCAATAATCGCATACCGTTAATAAGCGCATGGTTTCTTGCCACTGAACACTATAAGCGCATGCACCTATTAACCGGTCTCTACAGTACTATCTTATAATTCAGATGGAATTATGGCCAACTGCAGTATAATCTAAGTCAGTTAGAGCCCATTACACTCTGGCTCTACCAACATTATTGACCACATATTTTAGTTTGAGAAAAAGTGATTATTAAAGCAGCTGAAGCAGTGTTGTGTGTGCCCAAAATAGTAACGGAACTAGCATGGGGAAATTTTCAAAATTTAATCTTTTGCGCGGTCGTTGCACGCTCCTACTCTCTCTTCCGCTTCTCACGTCATTATGCGCTCCTGCGTACACTTGGTGGTGTGATTATGCTCAACTATAATTCATTTTCTACTCAGTCATATTTGTATTATAGCATGCACTCCAACTTTTAAAGTATGTTACTTTAATTTTAGGCTCGGAGAACTTAATCTTTCACTCACGGGCCATGGGATTCTGAAGTCCCGCAGTGTCTCCATGCCATATAAGTTGCCAGAGGAGGGACCAGTAATCACCCATCAACTTCACTCGTTTAAAAGGAGCCACCACTCAAACAGTGATCATGATAACCATTGTGATACTGATACTGTTCAGCGACTCCAGGATTCGGTGAGTGATTATCATAATTCAAATGAAACTGAAAATTTCATTACCCATAATTATGTCATTGTTGACTTTTCCATTATTGTCTTAGAAGTTTATTTGCATGCATGGAGGGTGAACCACACTGTCAAGTGTAAGTATGGTGGATGAGTAAGCTGTGTACAGTCAGGTTTGCATGCAAGCAGAAATGCGAATGTACTGAATCGCAACCTAGGTGTGGCGAGACGGGTTTATTTCCATGAGCCAGCCATTCACGAGAATAGCAACTAACCCGGATTCAATGCTGCTACGAAAAATCGACTGGTTCTTGGAAGATTGATGTCTCTATCTGCAACATACTTTCAAGGATCGGCCATGGCTACTATGGGAGAGTGGAGAGACAGACTGTACTGCTGACCTCATCTTCATATCACTCAATCATGCCATCTGTTTCTAGAGCTCATTACAGAGGCTACACAAGCTTTATTAGCCTGGGAGCTAGCCAGGTAGCCTCCCCTTGATAAAACTATGTGATAGACTTATCCAGATTTCTGATTCTCCATGCACCACAACTTCAAAGACAGCATCCATTTAATGACCAGAGATGCCATTTTGAACATGTGCCTTGCCCAGCGGGGGAGGGGGACCCATAAATAGTTTTGTTTTGGCCGTAACTCACAAAAACTGAATGCAGAGAAGCTTTACATACATTTCTTAATTTTTATCCAGGGATCACAATGGTATAAGTTTTAATACTCTCTGATCCTTTATACTAGATTTTTCATTCATATATGCCCCCCAAGTTTTACCTTAAACCTTCAAACATGGCAGTGTATTCTATATCATGACTTTGATACATCAATGCTACACATGCTTATATCTATGCAGTCCCAGCATGGTAGTAAGACTAAATCATCAAAAGAATTTAAGTCAAGACATAGTGTTCCAAGCCTACCAAGTGGAGCATATGCTCAAGCCATCCACCAACACTCTATGTCAGACGGACCTGCTTACAGCAGCTATGAGAGGAGGAGTGAGTACGGAGATGTGTTGAGTACAGAGAGCCAGTTTTCACAGTCTCAGAGGTAAGCATTTGAGCCATAACCATATTATAATTGCTACACATTCCCTCTCCACTCACATATGTTATGGTAATATTACTTCCTACAGTGGGTACTGCAGTTCAAATGGAAGTATTGATCTCACATTTCACAACTCCCCAGTTTCATATAACTCACTTACTGTTGACTCAGTCATGACTACACAGAGTCCACTCGTGGATAACAAAAAGTTCAACTATCTGGTTAGAGATGATATTCCAAGGTGGGTTAGCAGATACAGTTGCACATATGTACATGACATATATTTATTGTATTCCGCATGGGGTTAGATCAAAGGAGTGCACAGTGCTGATATCTTTCATGCAAGGAACTAGCATACTTATACAGTACTGTCACAGTGGTTATAACAAATGTATGAACTATCTGTCACAGTGGTTATAACAAATGTGTAAACTATCACCTACAATATTTTGAATCAGCCCTTGCAAGGCCTTGAATGAAGGAGGTAAAAAACTTCTGTACATTCATGCCTCTCAAATCGTCCCATGTGCTGTATTTTCTACATATGTTGCACTCACTACAGTGCTGTAATTGATATGTATTCTATTCACTCTATGTGTGCAGTAACCCTGACAGTGGTGTGGGTTCTTCTCCTTGCTCTGGTGGTAGCCTTGGTTTCACTGATTATGGCCACAATAACTCATCTCGTAACGTTGCACCTGCCATGACCAGTGTGATTGAAGATGGTGCTTATACTGGCAAGAGACCAGTCATGGTTTTTGGGGCATTGGCTGACCAAGTTGTCGCCTCACTACTGGAGAAATTTCCACGTGTGTTTCATTTATGTCCCACAGGTAAGGTTGAGCACAATGATTACCTCCCATTGGCATAATCATTGCTATTGAGAAGATTGAGAGTTGAGATATGTCCTTTAACTCCAGCCTATTCATCTTTGTTCACCTACACACCACACTCAGTTATAGTGAAAGATGTATCACATAACAATGAAGCTTGTCTGATGCGGGATATCACTGAGGGAAAGATTGTAGACTTTTGGAAAATTGAAGCTGGATTTGAGATCATCGAAGTTGAACCATTCCTCAAAAACTCTAAGGTAATGATACAGTGTAGTGTTGTAGCTACAGTTAGGGCTGCTCATTTTAATGGAAACAGTGCATTTGGTCAGGCAAGTGGACAATGAGGAAATGGAAACAGGAACAGAAAACGGGAACGGAATACAGAATTTTTTGGTAAAAAATGTATCCCACAGATATTTAACATTAGTATCCTTTGTCTCGTGAAACTACGAGCTCCTGCTCAGAGGCAATGGCCCACCAGTAACCCCGCCCCACGTTTACTACATCTTATGCAGGTCTACTATATATGACTATCACTTCAAGGTTTCCTTCGGCTTGGTCTTCTACTATGTTCTAGCTACCAGGTTGTCAGCATCTCTTTGAGCCTCGGAGCAATCTGTCGAGAAGAAGAGCGGTTGTAGCTGCGTCACAAAAACACGTGACTAAGTACTTCTGTGCGGCGAAAAAAACAATGGCAGCTGAACATTGTGATATATACTCACGCTGTACTTGGAAAAGTTTATCCTGCATGATAACTGTGCCACAACAATAGTTTCTGTAGCTATAACTGTATGTTCCAAGGTCTTATCTCAGTGTTCTAGCTACCTCCTTTGTCACACGGAAGTAGGGAATAAATGGAAAATAACGGAAAGTGTAGCGGTAGTTATACGGTCATGACAGGCCTTAATAATGGATTTCTACTCCTGTCGAATCATCCGGCCTGCATGCCCGAGAGACTATTACTCAGACCAGCAGTGCATGCACCACTGTGGCTCATGTGAGTCAATTAACACGGAAATTGCACATTTCCAATTCTGTTCCCACTTTCCGTTCCCATTTCCGTTTCGTACCAATGGTTAGGGATGAGTCATAAAATTCAGGGTGGTGAAGTAGTATACATTATCATGGTATATAGTATGTCTCTATTCCTACGTAGGATAAACACTGTCTTCTAACAGGCACAATCCCAGCTCTGCACTCTCTAGCACCCGTAGCCCCTCCTATCAGCATCCTCATCAAGGCAAATTCTGAAGAGAGTGTCAGGTAAGTGGTATAGAGTAAGTAATGGATGTTCGGTCGACAGGTATAATCGGACGCGCTAGCGCCGTACGCATAAATTACCGAAAGTGGGTGGGGCCTTCGATCGATACTACAGACCCTTCACACTCTGAGTTCCAAGTTTGGTGTTCCTCCGTTGTTTGGTTGTGGAGCTATAGCCTTCCAAAAGTAAGTCCGAATATATCAAAGATCGGTCAAGTGTATGTATTATCGGACTCCGTTCCCTGTCTCTTCTCTAAAGCAACTGTCGGTAAAATTTCTGCAGCATTGGGAAGCTCCACGACCCTGCTGCTGCACGCCAACTTTTCGTAGTTGTAACTGCCTCGAGCACTGTGGGGCGTTGCTGAATGTGAAGCAGGGTCACTCTATCTATGATTGGACGGCGAATTTCGTATTTTTTTGCCGTAGATGCCCTAAAATACCTGCTAGCATGACGATACGGCTGTCAGTGGATTATACAGGTCCTTAGCAGCATAACGGTGCATTTACGATGTTTATACGTTGCATGGTTCTCGAGATAGAGCTGTTTGTCTGAAAACTTCAGCATTATCTTCACTGAGCATGATGTTGAAGTTTTTAGTGGATAGAAGCAGGAAAAACAGCTCTATCTTTGGAATGCCACATCGTATAAACATCGGAGTTGCACCGTTATGCTGCAAAGGAGCTATACAATCCACTCATACCCGTATCGTCATGCTAGCAGGTGTTTTAGGGCGTCTGCGGCAAAAAAATACGAAATTCACTGTCCAATCATGGATAGAGTGATCCTGCTTCACATTCAGCAACGCCACTCAGTGCTCGAGGCAGTTACAACTACGAAAAGTTGGCGTGCAGCAGCAGGGTCGTGGAGCTTCCCAATGCTGCAGAAATTTTACCGACAGTTGCTTTAGAGAAGAGACAGGGAACGGAGTCCGATAATACATACACTTGACCGATCTTTGATATATTCGGACTTACTTTTGGAAGGCTATAGCTCCACAACCAAGCAACGGAGGAACACCAAACTTGGAACTCAGAGTGTGAAGGGTCTGTAGTATCGATCGAAGGCCCCACCCACTTTCGGTAATTTATGCGTACGGCGCTAGCGCGTCCGATTATACCTGTCGACCGAACATCCATTACTTACTCTAATACATTCTTGCATGGTTTTAAATATCTAGGGTAATCACACTACCAAATGTAAAGTACTGCGGGCGAGAAGAGTTGTGGATGTAATAAATCATGACCTGGGCATGGCTAAAAATTATAACTGTTGGAAAGTATGCACATGCACAATACCATTGGCATAATGAAGATTGACATGGGTGACTGAACAGACAAGATGAGCCTATCAAAACTACTCGACCATGCTATCTATCTTGCACTGTTCAATTCTCAATTTGCATAAACGCTATACAGATACTACAATCATTGGACCTGTAGCAGTCTTTCCTTAAAATTATATTGTAGGTTTGTTGATCAAGCCATACTTACTCAGTTACTGCTATACCTGCTGTAGAGCAAGCTTTAAAGTTCACCAATTATCTGGGTGGAGTGAAGATATATCACAATTACTGGGCCGGGTGAGGTCTGCCCCTGCCATTCAGAAATTATTTTGGTGTAGCTGTTTGCTAAAATGGTGAAATACAAAGGTTCACTATCCACAGAACCAAGAGTGCTGTGGCTTTTTAGCATAGCTAAACTTTAGATCAAGGCCAGTACTTACAGAGTCCTATCCAACAGCTGGCTATGGAAGTACATGTAGCACAGCCTAAATGAAGCTAATGTTGTTCAAAGTCAAATGCATGCCTGGTGAGAAAGTAGAAAACACAGAACCCATAAGAAGTAGAAAGAGCTAGAGCAATCAAACAAAAATGGACCAAAAGTAAGGTAGGGATGAAATCAAAGCTCCAGCTTGCAGGTCCAAGGGTTTCTGCCTCTAGGACACCAGAATCTCATCTGTAGGGCAACTTTAAGATAGGTTTTATACTACATGAAAACAGCATACATCTGCTATAAAGTATATTTTGTCCATATATCCCACCTAGTATACTTTTTCCATGCAACAAATGGGGTTTAACTGTGATATTTGCCCTCCCTCAGGGCTACAAGGAAAATTATGGTTCATAAATTCCTCCTTCAGGCACTTATTACCATACAGTTAGAGAGAGAGTATAATACAGCCTTTGTATGACAACTAATATGTTTGCTGATTACAGTAAATCGCGTGAAGGGTGGGGCTCGGTTCACGTTGCGCTGGCATTTGATGGGAGGAGCTGTAGCTCACGTTCGGGGTGTGGTTCTAAAGTAACCAGCATTTCCAGGACAGTCAGTCCAAGAACACATGCCAAGTCAGTAGTGATCCACGGAACAAGTGAACGTCTCTCTCGTCTCAGTCTCGCTTTCGCAAGCCATCGTTTTTTTGATTTTCAGTTCTGTTGCTATAGTGGCTATGAGCATGCGCATTTGTTTAGGAGCAATGAACCAATCAGGTGGGATATATAATAGTTATAGCACGGGTTGCCAGGGATTTATGGCTTAGTAAACAAACCTCGTCCTCGGGCTGCGCCCTCGGAGTCGGTTCGTTTACAGCCATAAATCCCTGGCACCGTGCTATAACTATAACATAACTCCTCATGGAAGCTGAAAGTTTGCACCCAAAAATCACAAAATTTTGATCCTCTCTGACCCATTCTTCACACCACATTTATTTATATACGTCCCCTTTTGGTAGTGTATTGAGAAACCTTAGCTCCCTGAAAGGCTCTCCACTTATAATGTACGTGTTCTTTATGTGGGCATAGTATGTTATCCAGCTGATGGTTTCTTCTAGAGCTATACAACCTTTCCAGCCTCTCCAAATTGAATGTGGTCACTTTTCACACACACTTTGCAATAATAGCGGTTTCATTCCCATCAAAGGAAAACTAGAGGTAATTATGGGTTTTTAAAAATTCTCTCTATAGCTAGTGTACTGTCTGATAAGACAGTTGCCAATTCTGCAGGGCAGTAGCTACCTTAAAGTGACGAGGAAAAAAGAAAATCTAGTTGCAGTGCAAAATGAAAGGAAAAGTAATATATTTAACGGCTGTCCTTAGTACTTAGACAGATAGATGTAGGCCACTAATATAAACTGAGTTTGCTGAACTTGCTTTGGTGAGTCAATTTTTCTGAAGCCTAGCTGGACAATGAAAGTCAAGTGTCAAGTATCTGCCTCATTCTAAGTCTCACTCCCAGACCGTGCCATATCGGATTCCATGCAGGCCTTCCAGATCTGAACTACATGGTTACATAACTTATAATATGCACAAAATAACAGCGTGCTTCAAATGCACTGAAGTAGTGCTATTACTAGCTCAAATCATAAGTCATCAAAATTAAAGATGATTAAGGCCCAGGTGTGGCTAGTCCATTGCTTTATTTAGATCAACTCTCCTCTTAGTAATTGAAAGTGGAGAAACCATCAGCTGAGTTTCTTAGTTGTCACCAAAGATATGTGTTTTGCTGCTCTGTGACCTTCCTTCATACCCAAACATTGCAGTATTTTTTATTACATTACACGACCCTTAGACCTTTATGCTTGGCAGTGTATTTAGGTTCCTGGGATATTCCAGAAAATAAAATAATATAGTAGTTGCCACAAGGAAGCTATTGTTAACTTCAGTACTTAGGCTTACTTCACAATATTGTAGTGAAGTGTGGGCATGTAATAAAGGCAAACAGCTTCCTTAAAATCTAGAGCAGCTAAGAAGATACACGATTGCTAAGAAGATGCTTGGCGACTGTCTTGCAGTTGTGTACCAAAGCTAATGTGGTCTAAATGTGTGAAATGTTGTTTTTTCTTCAAAACATAAAGTATATTCCTGGTGAGAAAGAAAGAACAGAAGTGAAGAGAGCTATGCGAAAATGCACCTATTGGGGATGGAACTCAGTCTCACCACTTGCCAAGGTCTTTTAGCACTAGGCTACAGTAACTGGCTGTGAGGATTATCGCGGAAGAGGCACAATGCCGCGCAATAGAATGAGGAAAATATCAATCGGAAATAAGTGAACACTGACTGATTACCAGCCGAAAGACATTACTTATATACAAACAATAACAATAGAATAGAAAGGCCAGTGCATGTCAAAAAACGGCCCGCTATAGTACAACAAACAAAAGGCAAGTGGGGCCCTGCGCTATAAAATAGTGACCACAAGAACAAAAGTGGGCCTGTGCAAACCTATAAAGCCATACAAGATAATTATATCAATGCATAAGGCTACCTATCTATACAGCCCAAAGGAAACAAAGGAACTGCATGCACACAAAGGAATGTTCTAGGCTACTACATAAAATTAAAAAAATGAGTCCAATCATAAGGGGGTCCCTTACACTGGCATGGAATGGTTAATATTTTGATCACATCTCTTTCAGGAAGTTGAAATGGGAAATCCTATTTATACGTATGTTTCTAATTATCTCCCAAAGATGAATATTTGTTCCTCACCAACCTACCATCAGGGCTATATATGCAATGTTTGTATATGTCTCCTTTTGCCATACACTTTTGTACTGGGCAGATACTGTATACATACATCCCCCCACCCCAACCCTTACGGTAGTTTATCATTTGTCACTGGAAAAAATGATAGCTTCAAACAGGAATAGGAGAACTGTCAGCATGTGAGTCCGACAGTGGGTTGCTCAGTTATCCCCAACCAATACACACATGTGCATACACACACACACATACGCACACACACACACGCACACACACACTAATCCCATAGTGCTTACAGTACTAAACTTCTGCTTCCTGACCAAGCAAGGGAAGTGTATGAGAAGACCAAAACTCTAGAAGAGCAGCATGGACATGAATTCTCAGGTGACTGATAATACATAGAAATCTTAGCTAAAGCATATTAACATATAGCAGCCTCATACTTGGTCACTCAAACGTGCAGAAGGAGCACCTGGTATCCAGTGTTTACACATGACAATTTACACAAATAGGTCAGTAAATGTATCTATGATGTCTGATTCTGATTTTCTGTAACTGAAATGGCTTTTAACCAGTCAAGAACAGTTAAACCCCTTAAATTGTTACACTTGACGGAGTATTGTACGTAACATTTGCTATTGCCTGGTAAGCTTCAGGACTGTCTAAAAACCCTTCTATCTGTGCTATCACTATTTAGTAGCCACGTGTAAAGCTTTCATTCATAATGGTTCAACCTCAATATTTTAGCATTATCTTCTGGTAGTGGCTGCATGTGAGCTGCTTTATTCTTATTCTCAGATGTAGCCTTCATGGCCATTCAGAGGCAAATGAAATCAGATTTGAATTACTGATCGCTTTCTAGGCATCTTCCTAGCTGACAAAAAGCATCACTACAGGCTTGAATCGTGCTGTCTTCATTGATTAATAATGTCATGACATGCAAACAATAATGGGTGTGTAACTGAACAGTAATCCAAATTATGAATTTGTGTTGTGATTGTCGCATGGAGCTACTCATTAGTGATATAGTTTCCTTCGAAATTGCATACAGTGGACACCAAGTGCTCCTTTCTCCTCCCCTCTCGTGCTTGGAGTCAGACATAGGATCAAATTTATACCATATGATCCTTGGATGAAAACTAAGAGAATCTTCTCTACTTTTAGTTTTTGTGACGATTTATGGCCAAAACAAAACTATGCGCAATTAAAGTTTCATATGGTTTATGGGGCCACTACAAGGCATGTTTTCAAAATGGCGTCTCTGGCAGTTACTAGCCTCGTACCAGGCCTCCCCTCGCAGCTTTTTTTCAACCGTGCAAAAAAACACGGACAAGTCCTGGTGAATTTTTGCACGTGATATCAGACACTGCTGACGTCACAAAGCACTGACAGCCAGAAATAACGTCACAAATTAAAGACTACTGAAATTTGTAGCTGGCAAGCAGTGGTCGTTCTGTTCCAAGTGCTAGTGTAGTTAGTAATACTGCCGAGTTGGTAAAGAAAGTGACCATTACGTTTTTACCGAGATGCTTTATGCTGTTTTAAATTTGCTGCATGTCAAATAATGAACAGAAGTAGATGTATAAGCATAAAAAATAATAAAAACAAATCAACTAGGTACAATTATAGCGGCTGGAGTCTTTGTCGTCCCATGAAGCAACCAGCCGGCTGATGGTAAACAATCTCTGTCACTACTCGCCTAGTGTCTCCAATACAGCTGCTCCGAAGCTTCTCAAACAAAGCCACACCCATTGTGCATTGGTGTTTTATTATTCAGGATAACCACGGTTACGAAAAAAGCTGCAAGCGGAGGCCTGGGTACGAGGCTAGGCAGTTACATCACTGCCATCTTCGAACTTATGGTGCATGAAAAGTCAGAGATCTATCACACAGTTTTACGTGGAAGGCTTACTCTAGCTCCCAGGTTAGTAGAGCTTTGAGATATGGAACAGATGCCACGATTGAGTAAATTTCAAGCAGGACAGTACATCTCTCCACTCTCCCATAGCAACCATGACTGTTCCTTGAAAAGATTTTACAGTTAGAGACATCAATCTTCTGAAGACCAGTCACTTTTTTGCAGCTTCTTCAGGAGCGAACATTGCAGTATAGGTTCCGGGTTAGTTGTTATTCTTGTGACAGGCTATCTCATGAACCTGTGTTTTGCCACGCCCAAGTCTTGCTTCATTACATCTGCACCTGCAGTACTTACAGTACACAGTCTGCTCACCCACTGTACTTATCTTGGCTGAGTGATCACACTCAATTAATAAATAGCAGTTAAACATATTGACTATTAAAGTACCACTGGTACTCTTTTCTTTATATGTAAACAGCCAAAAAATCTCTTTTTTTTTTACATTTCACGATATATACAATGTATAGTACTTGTGTTGGTTAGGGGAAAGTCTCGGGCTCTTCCCTTCAACTGTAGCTGGCGCATGACTATAAGAAGCTAGGAAGCAGGTATTGAATTCTAACATCATCTCTTTCAGCCTTACTGTTACTGATGTACATGGATACATTGACTAATGAAATTAAGAAGATTGTTAAAAAGGAAAACGGAAGCAAGTATGGATACCAAAAGCAGAAGACAACCATTGACGATGATGCATTCACTCTACATAAGAAGCATTGACTTGCACATTATTATTACTGATATATACTTTCAATTTTAAGTTTTACATTGATGACCTGATGTTCATTTAGCTGCCAATCTTCCTTATAATATACATAATCACAATACTCTTATTTCTACAGACAAACATATTTTTGTAGCCACACACTTTTTGTAGCTCAACAAAATACAGTTGCTCCATGTATTAACAGTGAATAACATACCTGAAGGATAATAGCAACCTTTTCCAAATGTAATTAACAGTTCATGAACATAACTCTCTTAAAAATATCTCTGGACCACTGACCAAAGCCTGATGCCCCGAAATTTCTTATCTTAGCCCCATGGGTTCAAGAGTATTATAAATACACTGCCAATATAAAGAACGGGGCATAATCAGATATGATGAAAGGGTCAGAGAAGATCAACACTGATACCATTAGCTATGACCCTTAGGTGAAAACTGATGTAAAGCTAGCTAGCTTTTCTAATTTCAATTTTGGTGAGGAGTTATTGCCAAGGGTGTCTTTATTTGGTGGACTGGAATGGACTACTGGAATGGATTACTGGCCGTATCTCACATGCGTACACGATGGGAAAGGCGGGTACAGTAACCTGGTTCTGCAATTACTCAGATGAGATATTAATACAGCAATGTGTATTTTATCACTACAATGTACCTTGCATTCAGGCTTACTGCCCATACTTTAAATAGGTAATGCTGCAGCTTAACTGTATTCTTGGATACCCCGACCCTCGCTCAACTGCTTCCTGTGCATACTGAGCACTTGGCCCTAGCCACATGATATTGGTCGTACCTAGACCCAACTTTACCTGTGTTTTCTTGTGTTGATGTTTCTACTTTCTACTGCTCCCCAGGTTTAGTAGCCTCATTCCCACACGAGCAAGCAAAGAGAGCGCCACTTTGCTTGCTTGCGTCGAAATGATGAGGCCATAGGTTTAGCATTGTGACTTTGTTTTAGTGATTATGTTCTGTACTTGCCTTGTTCCCAGGCCCCGCTTTGTTTGGTTACACTTACCTTCGTGCAACTGAATAAAGCGGGGGCCTGGGAACGAGGCTAGTTCTGTACCACTTTATAGCTGAAACACTTCTGTGTAGCTATGCACTATCGTTTGGTTACTAGAATTGCAGCTAATGTAGACAATGGACATTGTCATTGATACGTGGTACTGCAGCACTTTGACATGTGCATGACCATATGCACTACACAAAGTACCTTGTTTTACTGTAGTTTACTTAAAAGTATATTTCAGACTTACCAGGTAGATTACTGCAGTTTACTGGGGCCTTCTTGGTGTTGCAACGCACCAATAGATTACATTCCTTAATCACCTATTATGGTAAACAATACTAGCGGTAATAGAGGTATTCATGGTAATACAGGTAATAACAGTATTGATGGTAAGGGTAGTACTGATGGTAATACAGGTAAGGGTGGTAGTGATGGTATTACAGGTAATAGCAGTATTGATGGTAATACAGGTAACAGGTAGTGATGGTAACAGTGGTAAGAGCGGTAGTGATGGTAATGCAGGTAACAGTGGTAAGAGCGGTAGTGATGGTAATGCAGGTAACAGTGGTAAGAGCGGTAGTGATGGTAATGCAGGTAACAGTGGTAAGCGTGGTAGTGATGGTAACAGTGGTAAGAGTGGTAGTGATGGTAGTACAGGTAACAACAGTAATACAGGTAACAGTGGTAAGAGCAGTAGTGATGGTAATACAGATAACAGTGGTAAGAGCGATAGTGATGGTAACAGTGGTAAGAGCGGTAGTGATGGTAATACGGGTAAGGGTGGTAAGAGCGGTAGTGATGGTAACAGTGGTAAGAGCGGTAGTGATGGTAATACAGGTAATAACAGTATTGCTGGTAATACAGGTAATAACAGTAGTGATGGTAATACAGGTAACAGTGGTAAGAGCGGTAGTGATGGTAATACAGGTAACAGTGGTAAGAGTGGTAGTGATGGTAATACAGGTAACAGTGGTAAGAGCGGTAGTGATGGTAATACAGGTAACAGTGGTAAGAGTGGTAGTGATGGTAATACAGGTAATAACAATAATACAGGTAACAGTGGTAAAAGCAGTAGTGATGGTAATACAGGTAACAGTGGTAAGAGCGGTAGTGATGATAACAGTGGTAAGAGTGGTTGTGATGGTAATACAGGTAACAGTGGTAAGAGTGGTAGTGATGGTAATACAGGTAATAGCAGTATTCATGGTAATACAGGTAACAGTGGTAAGAGTGGTTGTGATGGTAATACAGGCAACAGTGGTAAGAGCGGTAGTGATGGTAACAGTGGTAAGAGCGGTAGTAACAGGTAATAGTGGTAAGAGTGGTAGTGATGGTAATACAGGTAATAACAGTAGTGATGGTAATACAGGTAGCAGTGGTAAGAGCGGTAGTGATGGTAACAGTGGCAAGAGCGGTAGTAATGGTAATACAGGTAATAGTGGTAAGAGTGGTAGTGATGGTAATACAGGTAACAGTGGTAAGAGCGGTAGTGATGGTAATACAGGTAATAGCAGTATTCATGGTAATACAGGTAACAGTGGTAAGAGCGGTAGTAATGGTAATACAGGTAATAGTGGTAAGAGTGGTAGTGATGGTAATACAGGTAATAACAGTAGTGATGGTAATACAGGTAGTAGTGGTAAGAGCGGTAGTGATGGTAATACAGGTAACAGTGGTAAGAGCGGTAGTGATGGTAATAGCAGTATTCATGGTAATACAGGTAACAGTGGTAAGAGCGGTAGTGATGGTAACAGTGGTAAGAGCGGTAGTAATGGTAATACAGGTATTAGTGGTAAGAGTGGTAGTGATGGTAATACAGGTAATAACAGTAGTGATGGTAATACAGGTAGCAGTGGTAAGAGCGATAGTGATGGTAACAGTGGTAAGAGCGGTAGTGATGGTAATACAGGTAACAGTGGTAAGAGCGGTAGTGATGGTAATACAGGTAATAGCAGTATTCATGGTAATACAGGTAACAGGGGTAAGGGCGGTAGTGATGGTAGTACAGGTAAGAGCAGTAGTGATGGTAATACAGGTAATAGCAGTAATGATGGTAATACAGGTAACAGTGGTAAGAGCGGTAGTGATGGTAATACAGGTAACAGTGCTAAGGGCAGTAGTGATGGTAATACAGGTAGCAGTGGCACGAGTGGTAGTGATGGTAATACAGGTAAGAGTGGTAAGAGCGGTAGTGATGGTAATACAGTAATAGCAGTATTCATGGTAATACAGGTAACAGGGGTAAGGGTGGTAGTGATGGTAGTACAGGTAAGAGCAGTAGTGATGGTAATACAGGTAATAGCAGTATTGATGGTAATACAGGTAACAGTGGTAAGAGCGGTAGTGATGGTAATACAGGTAACAGTCCTAAGGGCAGTAGTGATGGTAATACAGGTAGCAGTGGCACGAGTGGTAGTGATGGTAATACAGGTAAGAGTGGTAGTGATGGTAATGCATTGTACGTGTGGTAGTCTTTGTACTACTGGTAAAACAAGTAAAAGTAACTGAAGTAATTGTAGTATTGTAGCAGTCTTCAATACTGGTAAGAGAATTAATGCTCTAATGGTAGTAATACTGGCGTTGGTACTGAAGTAATGGTGGTAATTACGTAACAGCTAGCGCATGGTTGTGTTAGTAACTGAAGTATGGTACCAGTAACAGTGGTAGTTTTGGTAAGAGAAGCACTAGCAATGTTGGTAATTGTATACTGGGAACAGTGTGGAATGTTGGTAACAGAATTGTGGTGGTATTTATATCAGGTAATGCATGCATACAACAGTGGTAATGGTAGTGATGTAACATTGGTAGCAGTGTAATAGTGGTGAGGTAATACAGCAAATGTTAATGCGGTGTTCATTATAATGGTGCCAATGTAGTTGAGGTGATAAGGATAAGGGGACTGCATGGTTCGTACAATGGCAATGAATTAAGTAGGTAAGTAATTTGTTAATCCACATGTTTTAGACGTCCCTTCTTCTTTCGTAAGTTGCTGTAGTTTTGAATTTATTTGTGCTCTCGATTTTGTAGATAAAGATATGGAGATACATTCATTTAGAACTAATTGTACCAAATCGGTGTATATCTCACAAACCAACTCAGTGTTCACATTCCTTAGGGTATCCTGGATATGTCCAACGATCGCAAGAAAAACGTAATGCTCCTCAGCAGTCCAAATTCTGCAAAGTGGCTGTTCACCCATTTTTTCCATGTATTTCTTACCTGACTCTCGAAGCAGATCTTGTTCAGAATGGCGAGCTCGCTTACGTTTGTGTTTGATATCAGTACTACAAGACACTTCCAAGTCCAAATCATGAGTGCCATAAGGGTTGTCACAGTTTCGACATCTACAATCCTTTGTACAACTCATATTTGCTTTAAACAGGGACAGCGTGAGTGGTACGCCATTTTTTTTAGAGCAGCTTTGTCATTCCTCTTTAGCACTATTCTGCCCACGGCCGCACCTGCAAAATTTCCTGCTTGTCTGGGAACCGCTTGTCTGGTGTTCCGAATCATTTACACTTGTTGGTTGGGAAGCAGGCTTTTGCTTTGGTGATGCTAAAGAATAATGACCAGGTCCGGCATGGAGAAAAGCTAGAAGGATAGGATTTGGATCTAAGGGAGGAAGACGTGGTTGTATAGGGCTATGTAGCCAACTTTCAATGGATGCATGTGAATACTATTACTTGAAGCTGTAAGACATTAGAAATTCCAAGAACCATTGCATCACCAACAGCGCTTTCAAAAACACCAAACTCTGTAAACTGTCTGGCTTGTGCTTCAAAACTAAAGTCTTCTTTAGGCAAAAAAAAGGTTCATAAAAGTCTCTGTTTGACAGCCACTCATCCACTAGTAATTCTCTCAACTTTTTGATGAGGTCAGACTGTGACATTGATGGTAGGATATTCAATGATTTGAGATGCACAATCAAGTCTGTTCCTTCGGAAACTATACTGAAACATCGGTGCAGATAAACAGCAATGCACGCGAAGAGGCAGTCTCCATCATGAGGGACATCATGAGAGTCTAATTCAAATGACTGCAACACAGTATCCAGTCGTTTCCTATGTATTTCAACATCATCATTGTCCTGGGCCAGGATATCGTATAGTTGATAAGGAAATAGACGGGTTACTGAGGCATGTGTGCTTGACAAATGATTTAGTTGCTTTTCAAGGTGCAAATAGCTAAGTGCCCGATGTATAATACTGTAGAGTGTATCATCCTGCGTTTCAGTCGTACATTTTTTGTGACTAATCTGCTTGATTGTCTCGAAAGGCACTTGTTTATGACTTAGAAATGGAGTTCCAAGCTTTGGTGTGAAAATTGCCTTTGACCGCTAATCCCAATTCCAATGTTGTTCTTGCCAGAATATGATGGCCTTTTAAATGTTGAACCTTTTTCAATGCATGGTATCTTACAATAATCCCATAAAAGAAACTAAAGTGGAAGTTGTCTCTTGTTTTGACCGTTTCAAATTCCAAGAATGAAAAAAGGTACTCAAAAGTGCAACTGCCAATTGAACTCCAAGCCGATTTCCTGAAAGTCGCTTGTTGATTATTTTATGTAAATTTTCATTCCGATTTGTACCAAAACCAGAGGGTATTCCACTTAGACATCCTTTTAGCATATGCTTTCGGAGATTATCAATTTCCTTGACAACAGCCGGAGTCATTATTTCTTTTCCATCATCAGAACGAATTCCAAGCCACTTCTTTAAAAAGAAATCTAAGTTTGTCTGGAGAATTTCTGGTCCAGGTGTTGGTTTTGTTCACTGAGGACCATTCTCTCCCTTGCTACGAAAAACAAGCCTGAAATCCTGAAGGAAGTTATAAAAAAGTATGGATGTCTTTTGGATAGTGCTTTGGAAACCCTTTGTACTGCGTGAAATACATTGAGTTTCACAAGAAGATGTTCTCCAAACATTTCCTGTAGCAGTCGTCTCCACATGCAACAGTTATCAATGACGACCATCTTTAAAACTCTGCTACCTTGTTCAGTTCTGGACTTGAGTGATTCCATTCCATCATGGATAGCTGCATATGCAGTACCCATTGTTAGCTGCCAGAATAAGACTTCACCCCGCTCATTCTGAAGAATGAATAATGAATCGTATTGTGGTACCCATTTTCCATTCCTCATGACCCCTATGTGTTTCGCCATTTTGAATGTATGATCGCAACTACAATACTCTGCTGTAATTTCGGACATTGTCGCTGATAGAAAATCTTTCATTTCCTGGAATGCCACCAGGAAAATATCTGTAATTAGCTCATTGCTCATGAAGTGAGATGATGTTGGTAGGAAAAGCAATTCGGAAGATAGGGTCTTCCCATAGTAACTGCTTCACAACAAGATACCATGCTTTGCATGTTCTTGCTGAACTGTCCATAAAAGCAATGCTTCAATATCGGAAAATGAACTTCCCAGTGAAGCCAGATTGAAAATCATATGCATTAGTTCACGAGTTAATCCACTCCTGTGGAGTAGGACGAATGGTATACATGTTTTTTCGGGAAAATTTGCCAACAAACGAGGATCAGAAGTAACCAAAAAGTGTCCTTTCGGGCAGTAATAGATCTGGCATACAAGTACAACCAATCCACGAACTCCATATAAGCACCTTTAAACCATTCTGCCAAGTCAGAAATGTCACTGGCTGTTTGCATTGTTCTTCTGGGCAAATTAGGTTCTTCTGCACTGAAATACTGCAGGAAACTGACGTAGTGGGTCCCATATGATGATTTCCGGAAGGGGAAATCCATTTTCTTGTGGCATGGATGCCAAAGATGATGAAAGTAGAGGTGTGATGGGTGGATGAACAATGACGGGTGATAAACAATGCTGTTCATGCTGAGCAATAACCTGTAATTAAAGTAACAAATTTGTGGTCATCGATCTCTTCTGTATCTACTTGTCGCAAAATAAAGCTAGCTGTAACCTTATTTATCCGAACATTTAATTTTATAATGTATTTGCTCGCCGCAATCTGGAGACTGCCATGCCGTGTATTAGAGAGGTACAGCAAAGGCAGCCCAATTACACTGTCCCTGAGAGCGCATGCAGAGCCTAGCACGCATGGATTAGCGCATATAACCTCCATCCTACCCTTAGTAAGCCATGCTATGTTGCCTGGTCCTACAATGGTAGCTACCTGACGCATTACCACAAACCCGCTATACTAAATGCATCACCATGTTTCTAAATTGCCCAAAAGTAAGGTAAGGCGGGGCCATTCCGACGGCGGGGTATTAAATTCCGACAGTTGCGTTTATCTCTCTAGCGTACTATTGGTTTCAGTATAAGAAAGTAGGCATAGTTTTGCAACGTTTATGAAATTCCATCTACACTCCAGTATCGGAATTTCCCCCAGGGTTCGGAATAGCCCCGCTTTAACTTATGCTGCTAACCCATCTATTAAATGGCTACCGCTACCGTAGCTACTACCTTTGTTTACCTCTATAATGTACGCCTGCCACTTCGGATCGAATTGGAAGGACGCGACGCTGCACACCCAAAGAATCAACACAGCGGAGGGTAGTAGCAGCTTCATCTCTGAGTTAAACAATCAAAAATTATGTTTGAATCCCAGGCACAACGACAGTCAGCGCACTGGCGTTCCAAAACACTAATTACAGCTCTAAGTCGCTATTCCTTTTGTATCGGTCAGCTAATGCGTTGTTTCCGGTAGGAACGTAGACGGAACGCCCCTGATATATATACGCGCGCGCCGGCGGTAGGATGCAGTATTGCATTCCTAAGCGCGGGACAGGATGCAACTGAAAATATATTGCATATATTGCATTCCTAAGTGTGACGCACTATATACTCTGAAGCGGGAAGCGGACAACCACTCTGCCTCTCTAAGCTACGCTCCTGCAACAGTGATATTGTCTGAAGTGCGATCCTCAATGGAGCCCGATCCGGAGATCCATAGGACTATACCTAGTGCAGAAGACACACTATTTGACAGCTCTGGTACCAGCAATGCTGACTCACAATCACTTTCGCCTGGTGAGCTATGGTCTCTCTTGTTTGACCTATACGTAGTGAATAATCATAACGCGATCCAGCCTTATAGCATACCAAATCAATAGTTTGATAGCCTATTATTATCTAATATAGGCTTTCATGAAGAGGGAAAGAATTTTGGTATCGTCAAAAAAGGAAAGTATAAGCCAGCCTCTGACTTTGCATTCGAATATATCGCTGAGGTGATATCGTGCAATCCGTTGAGTTCCGGGTTCATTATAAAACTGACGCCCGAGAGAAGTGATGACTCTGAGCAGTGCACCAGGTACTTATTAGACTGAACTTATTGTAATAATTTGCAATTTGTATCAACAAGGACAGCCCATGGTGTACATGTAGCTACAAATTCAATTAATCATTGCTTCTTTAAACTTTGCGACCTGCCTATACCAGTCAGAGCAGAATGCCTGACAGGCACATTTTTGGTATACCTGGCTCGTTTTAGGGCAGAGTGTAGTTGAATAGATTTTTGCTACAACCGTTTTTTGTGGTTTTGGAGGTTTTGAAGTCACAGGGTTCTGCACAACTTGCAACGCTGTTGGCAAATGGGGTCCAGAAATTTTACACAGTAATGTAATGGTAGGTTTCAGGACAGGATTTCAGGTTACGGGAGGTTTCTAGGTTTTAGGGGTTTTAGTAGGTAGAAACCTCCCGTAACCTGAAATCCTGTCTTGAAACTTACTGAAACCTACTGTATAAAACTTACTAAAACTCCTAAAACCTAGAAAACCTCCCTTAACCTTAAATCCTGTCCTGAATGAAACCTCGTAACCGTAACTAATAACTTATACTTACTAACTAACATTACCGTAAACTTATGCTTAATACTCTACTTTACGAAACCTCTAAAACCACTAAAACTGGTTTTAGCAACATCTTATTCAACCTGCGCTGCCCTAGTTTAAGTCACATATGATTTTTGGTTCCCCATATTCTGTCCTGTGTGTGGCCAGGATCTCTATAGGCTTAGTAACTGACAGGTTTCTTATATGAAGCATCATGTTTTCACAGTTGTGATTCCCACTTTTTGCAAGTAGAACTAACCTTTCAGGCCTGGTAGAGCGTGAAGTGTGAAAATTTAGTTGCTGTTTTTTCCCCCCATGACTGCTAGACAGTATCCTTGGTACTTTTGACTTGCTTTTTCTGAAGCAACTAAGAACATTTCTAGAGTCACAGAGCTAGTTGTAGCCGTGAAAGTGGCATACTGTTAGCTAGTGTTAACTATAATAGTCTAGAACACTAGTTTCTAATGTGTGTGTGTGTGTGGGGGGGGGGGGGGGGGGGGTTACACCCTTAGTTGGTGCTATCTACAATGGCAGTAAAAATCATGCTAAACATACCCTCCTACCCAGGCTTTCCGTCCAGATTTTTTTGCAGCCATGGAGGAAAACCTCTTCACGGCTGCAAGATAAAATAGTCTTGTGGTCGTAAAATATGCTGTAAAAGTGTTGAAGCTTTTTGGATCCAGCTCATTTCTAACCTTGCTAATTGCTGGAAGCGAGGCACGGGTGATTACACTGTGAAGTGCTATGTCCTAATTTATTTTATGCACTTGTTTCTAACTATACTGTAAGTAGGAGTACATCAGTAGTTCAGACCACAAATGTTATGCAGCATTCTTTCTCCATACATAGGTTGTGCTATTTCACCACTGGCAGTACTAACAAGAAAGCAGATTTCTTGCGAGAGCTCAACTCTTCATATAAGCAAGCGTGTCTGCAATGTAGTTTTTCAGACAAAGAGGTGTCCGAGTTTTTATAGTACAAGAAACGTAGCACAGCCGCCCTACCCTTGAAATTCGCAGTGTCACACGTTGGTATGCAGGCCGATGGCTCATGGGTACTGGGAAGCTCAGCTCACATCTCTCAGCACGGTGAAGAAATCACACTTGAGCAGAGTAAGTACGTCTGGATTGGAGATATGTTCGAAGGAGTTGGAATCGCAGATAATTCCTTGCAATGCACAATTCACCTTCCACTTTCTACACTGCCTTTACAACGCCTCATGTGGAAGTTAAAAACCATCATGAAACACAATTTCTACCCGTGCCTGCTAACGATGGCAGGCACGGGCCTATCGTTGCACTATGAGTCCTTTATTAACCGACTGAAAAGCTGTCCAGTGACAGTCGCATTCGGCCAGAGTGGCACAGGCAAGACTACCGCCTTGCGCTGCAGCTTGGGTCTGTTCGGAGCAGATGACCTGCGGTTTTATCATGGGTTGTCGACTGCCAAAATCCTACAGTTGTGCTCTGGTACCAGCATCCCTTTGGGGGTCGACGACCCCGAGTCGAAGACTGTGTTCAGCAAAGTCATCATGGATCTCTACAACGGTGCAAAGAAAGCAACCCTTTCAAAAGGCGAGATCAGGCCCACCTCGACTGTAGTGATTTCCTCCAATATCCCACCGCTAGAACAACAAAGGTAATTTTTCCACTGATTTGATACATGATGCACTAATAATGAAATTTCAGTTATAGGTAGCTACATGTATCAAAATTTGGGATCCCCAACAGGGTTTGATTCTTTGGGGGGGGGGGGGGGGGAGCACAGCTCAACACACATGAGCGTACTTAGCACATCCACACCTAGGGGGTTCTGGGGGCATGCCCCCCAGAGTGCTCTGAGACTGAGAGGCCATCTGATGGCTTCTGAGGCACTTTGCAAATTAAGACCACTACATTTCACTAGTTCACCACGGGTCACTAGATAACTGGAAAATATTGTAGACAACTTGTCTTTCTATTTTATGCTGTATGTATGTATGACATTGTACTTGCTCTCAGTCCATCGATCAGTCTCTAGATTTTCCCTTCCCTTCTTCATTTAATATTGCTTGATGTGCATCTGTTTGGGGGGCCCAGAACAGTATCTTCCACCAGTCAGACTCTAACTACTACACCTACTGATGTCACTTCATGTTTCTGGTGACATGTCTATTCACGTGTCCCACATTACCCAGCGGCAAGTGAATGCCCTCATTTTCGTGCCTTAATTCTCATGTTAGATCTAAATTTACGCCTATGTACTTTAGGGACTGGATAACTATAGCTTCTCTTTGATAATTCAATAGGTATGCATCCAGATGTGTGATGATCTCATTTGCGGATCCACCATTGGGTATGCCACTTACAGACTACATGGAACTGGTCCAACTTTGGACAGCCTGTAGTCCCTGCGTCGGTTGGTGCATATCCTTAGGGCGCACATTTTTCACCGAAGGCATGAATGAGGTTGACAGCGACATTATTCCCGAGCTTACTGCCCTTGCTCCAAGTGTTCTTCCGCGAGTTATTCCAACGTACTCGATACTTTACTGGTTTGCTGCTAAGGTATGAAATTCTCCCTATTCTAGGGGTCCGTTCCAAGGGGGGGAGGTTTAGGGGGGGGGGGGGGAAGACCCCCCTCCCCCGCCCCCTCCTTTTGAACTTAGGTTGTTTAGCATGCTTGTCGCCCCCCCCCCCCCCAAGTCATCGACAGTCCACTTCCCCCCCTTGACAATTTTTCTAAATGAACCCATGCTATTCTACATCTTTATAATATGTGCACAATGTTTAGCTGTATAGCACGCGCGTTAGCTTTTTTGCACGGGATTGACAAAGTCTTGGAAAAATAAAACCCTCCATTACTGAAATGTATACAATCACAAAGAAGGAAGTAACCTGATTATGCATTATTTTATGCATAATGTACATGTACAGTGTATAATGATTTTAAGTTTGTTCCTAGCTAACAACGAACAAGAAAAGAGTTAGGTTTTAGAACTGTTCGAAGTTTTTGTGGCAATAAGTCCCTTTCGAAGTCTTTTTGACTTCTGTAAACTCTTAGCACTGGTTGCTTTGTACTGTTCTAGCCATGTGCTGGCATAGGAAAATCCCCTGATTGTGAGAAATAAGTTCACAACAAGTTCAAGCAGTGCTTGGCTTTCACTCTCTTCCCAGTCACTTGACAACACCGACCAATAAAAAGCAACATCTTCATTTGCAAGAACTTTCTTTCTGACTTCTGTGTTGAAGTTTGGAGTGTGTTGTGAATGAAGATGAAGTTCAAGTTCCTAACGTTGCTAAATAAAGCCTGAAATGTTGTTTCATTTACATGCGTCAGGCCTCCTCTGTCTACTATATCTAGCCACTCCTCAGGTGTGAGCTTCACCCCCATTCCCATCATCTAGTGAAATCATAAAGGCACAACAAAAGCTGGTCTCTCAGTGGGTTGGAAGACTTCTTCAGCTGTTTACGAAGAGCTCTTGGCACATAACCATCTGCATATTGAAGAGCATTCATTCAATCCTGGTGACTATATTGGTAGGTGTATCTTCAACTGCTGCTTCATGACTGGCAAGGCTACGGTTGTTCAGGGGTTCCCTTTGCCTCGATTCTCTGGGGAAAATGTGCAATCTGAGGACGATGGTTTTGAGCGTTGGATCGAGTCATTTGAAGAGCGTGCAGACCTTGCTGGATGGTCCAAGGACCAGCGGCTGTACCAACTCAAGGTACATTTGGAGCGTACGGCACTCCAGGTTTTCTGTATGATGACAGAGCAGAATCGGAAGGAGTATGAGACTGCTGTCCAAAGACTCAAGGAGCGGTTCCGTCCTGTCGACATTGCAGAGCTGAAGGGGATCGGGTTTCACCAGAGGATGCAGCTACCTGAGGAGTCTGTCGAGCAGTTGGGCATTGCCTTGCAAAATCTGGCGAGGAAGGCCTCCCCCCAGGCCAAGGGGCGCGAGTACGACCGCTTGTTGAAAGGTCGGGTTTTCCAAGCCCTGCACACGAAGTGGCAGTGAAAACTTGGTGCGCCCAAGACTGATGAGTCCTTCAGTGAGCTCTATGGTCGAGCGAGGACACTGGAGAGGCACAACCAGCAGTACAATGCAATGGCAGCTGCCAGAGTGGAAGTGAAGCCCCCCTTTCCAAATGAGCACTTGGCCAGGCAAAGGTCAAGACGTGATTACCGGCCTATCACACCGAAGCAAGGAGGTGGTCGGGACTCGAAGGTGCCTCAGCAATTCCCAAATCCGAGTCCCATCACTGTACCGGGTAATCGATCTAGGTCTGATCAGTGTTACAGATGTGGTGGAATTGGGCATTTCGCAAGGACTTGCTCGCACACCCCTCCCGGTCCCCAAGGAACCGGGGCGGCACGTGCCTCCTAAACCTGAAGCACCAGGAAGGTATGGACCTTCTAAAAGTGGGACTACAAGACATGGTCCACCTGCTAAAACCGCTACCCTTACAGCCAACACCTCACCAGCGGAGCTCACAGAGGCACAACTGGAAGACCTATTGGCAAAGCGCCGGTTGGAGCGTGAGAGTCAGTTGCTCCAGCAAACCTCCACTCAGGGTGGAATTGAAGTGGACACTGTCACTGCGGGTGAATCACTGTCCAGTGCAGTTGGCCCTACTCTCCTCCTCGCCTTGCAAGTTGAAGGAGTGCAAGACAGTGCGCTGGTGGACACAGGCTCTCAGTCAACGATCATTTCCCGTCAACTGTTACATGAGATTGGCAAGTGTCTCCATAGCCAAGGGAAGCCGCTGCCTGAGTTGGAGAAGCCGTCCGCTAGGCTCTACGGCAAGGATGGTCAGAAGGGCAATCGACCATTGAACATCACAGCACAGGTCACCTTGAATCTAGTGGCTGATGGAAAGTCAGCAAGCGTTCCTGTCTTTGTGCAACTAGACAGTGAGCAGTCATGCCACTTTGGCCCTCGGTTTAAAGTTTTTGCGATCAGATGGTCGACCACTTCTGGTTCAGTCTGCTAAGTTGAGTCATGTTCCAGATGCTGCGATGGTGCATCTTGTCCAGAGTTCCACCTTACCTGGGAGGAAAGGTCGCTTCCTTGAGGTTCGTATTGATGCTCCTGTCAAGAAAGGAGATGAGCTCCTGTTCGAACCCAATGCATTGGCACTGAAGGAACTGGGACTCAGTTGTCAAGAGGCGTTGTTGAAGGTTGGAGTGAGTGGAGAGGTGCTGGTTCCGTTGCAGAATTTTAGGAGAGATAATGTGAAGTTGGATGGAGGGACAGAGCTGGGTTGTGAAGAACCGTTTGGTGGTGTTGTGGAGTCACTTGGTCATGGAATGGATCTGATTGGTAGCAGCATAGGACCTTGTGGGCATGCAGTGCAATCTGGTTGTGTCGTGGCACCGGTTGGTGGTTCTGAGGATAGTTGTGTGGCAGTGAGTGAGTGTGAGGATAGAGGGCTACCTTCTCAGGGCTTGGCCGTCAGTGACTCTCCTGCTAGTGGGTCCCGTGGGTCTCGTCTATTGGAGCAACTTGTTTTGCCTCGGGAGAGTCTTGGGTTCGATGAGGTCCAACAGCTGGAGGAGCTGTTGGTGGAGGCCGAGGATGTGTTTGCCTTAGATGACTCTGAGCTTGGTTGCACATCTCTTGTCCAGCACAAGGTTGATACCGGGGACCACCCTGCCATCAAGCAAATGCCTCGACGGATGCCCTTTTCACAGAGGGAGAAGGTGGCAGAGATGGTTGATGAGATGTTGAGTAAAGGGGTCATTCAGCCTTCTGCGAGTGCGTGGGCAAGTCCCATTGTGTTAGTCCCTAAGCCGGATGGTAGTCTTCGCTTCTGCGTAGATTACAGGAAGGTAAATGCCATAACAAAGAGGGATGTGTATCCGTTGCTGAGGATCGACGACATCCTCGACACTTTGAGTCAGGCTCGGTATTTCAACACGCTGGACCTTACGTCTGGATTGTGGTAAATCGAAATGGACCCAGCTACGAGGGAGAAGTCTGCTTTTGTTACTCACTGTGGGTTGCATGAGTTCGTGAGGATGCCCTTTGGTCTATGTAACGCTCCGGCAACTTTTCAAAGGCTTATGCAGGTTGTGCTTGCCGGGCTGGGGTGGAAGTGCTGTTTTGTCTATTTAGACGACATTCTTGTGTGTTCCAAGAGTTTTGGGAAGCACATGGAGCATTTGCGTCTCGAGTTTGAGAGGCTGCGTCAAGCTGGTCTTACTTTGAAACCGAAGAAATGCTGCTTCCTGAAGAAATACTGCTTCCTGCGAGAGGAAGTCCAGTACTTAGGGCATGTGATCTCGAAGAGAGGGATCTTGCCCGATCCAGGGAAAACTCAGAAGGTCCGCGAGTTTCCTACTCCTACTGATGTGACCACGGTTCGTCAGTTTTTGATTTTTGAGACTACACAAAGTCTACTAACCTGGTGCGCTGCTGCTGGTGTGAGTGCAAAACTGGATTCTTTTATGTTGGTCTAGTGCTTGTTAGTGAGCTCAAACTAGTGTGTGTGATTTGAAACAAGTATGTCGAAGGCGCTACAGAAGGAGAGTAGGCCGTCAATTTTGGATGATGGGGATGACTTCCAACCTGAAAAAAAAAAAGAAACTATCCCGTTTTGCATCTCCTTTGACGGATGAAGCAATGGCGAATGTTGCAAAGGGCCACACTGTTGCCAACACCAACAAAAGCACGGATTGGGGCATCCATGTATTCTGTGAGTGGCTTGCTATTTTGCTTTCTCTTTCTTTTAGAATACGTGCAAAGCAAGTACCAGGTATCAAAGGCGTCCTTGGTTGACGCTATTAAAGACAAATGCGCAAATTGTCGAAGAGCCCCCAGTACGTAATCCCCAGAGACTCTGAAGAGCTGAAAAATGAACTGAGAAACCTTGAACATTATGCTGTGTTTTTTTTTGTTTGTTTTGTTTTTGTAGTGCTAAACAAGCTGCTCTCAAAACAACCTAGGAAGTTTAACCCAGGTTAATAATCGAGGCGAGCTAGCCACGCCCACCATGTCTGGATGCTGCAGACATGCATACGCACTCAGTCGCTTATCCTCACACACAGGCAGGTTATCTAAAGTCCCTCCAGGCCATAGGAATCATTGACACAAAATATAGTGGTCACAGCTTCAGAATAAGGGGGGCCACGACAGCAGCAGCAGTGGACATACATGACTCTATGATCCAGATGCTGAGCTGCTGGCAGTCACAAGCATGGTGGAGGAATTACAGGTACAGAAACATGAACCCGTGACTCTGGATTCACCACTTGAACTTGTCTCTTGGCACATGTACAACTAAACGTGATGGCCTTGAATATGATTTGATATGATGGATAACCTGTGGCTATTAAGGCCTAGTTAGAGAATAGCAAATTTAGTTTCACAATCAGCTCTGTGAACCGAATGCATTTGATATGACAAGGAAGTGAAAGGCTGTAACAAACCACCCCCACAGAGAACGCAAGTGCTGCATGGGACAGAGTGCAGGTGGGAACAAGCCAAAGTATGTTAATCGAGTAAAGAAGTACCCCGATGAATCTTAGGTGGCATTTACTTTGAGCAGCAACGAGTATTTTGTGTTAAGATGGTAAGCTGCTTCCTATGTAATGCAATCCCCGAGATATTTTTAGAGATCTGCTTGAAGAGATCACCTATCAGCTTATTGAGCTATGCTTGAGGCCATCCCTTGCTAAGAAGGCTACATAGCCACAAAGCCAACCTTCTGATACAGGAATCGGTGGGCAATCAGCTACCTCACAAAAATTTAAGAAACGTTTCTGCGCCGACATGTACGTACGCCTTGTAGAGGGCGCTAGTGTCATATCATAGAATTCTTGAACTGCAATCCCCAGTCTGGCAAGATCCAGTCTGGGCCGTCCGGCCCTACCAGCCTGGGCAGTGACTGTGGAATGGGAGATGGAGACTGCTCAAGATCTGGTCTACACTCGTGGAGTATTGCCAAATTATTTCTGGAGATGGCATCCGCAGCCGTGTTAAGTCTCCCTGGGATATGGACCGCACAAAACCAAAACTGAATGTAGCTGCTATGAAGAACAGACAGCGAAGCAAGTGCAAGAGTGCCTCATCTCTTGCATGTCCTGCATTAAGGACCTGGACCACTGCCTCATTGTCCAACACGAATTGGACAACCAAGCCCCTCCACTTATGTCCCCACACTGCCGCTGCCATGACAACTGGTACCAGTTCTTTCACAGCTATGGACTCCCCAGCAAAGCTAGTATCCCATTGATATTGGATCCATACCTGCTGCCACAGGGCACCACAACCCCATGCCCCAGAAGCATCACTGACAACATGGGTGTCAGGGGAGCTTTTCATATGGTCCCAGAGCATCGATACTCCGTTCCAATGCTCAAGGAAAACACTCCACCAGGCAATGTCGGACCTGAAGGATCTGTTAAGACGAGTGGGGTGATGCGGCCGCTGCACCCTTGCTATTGCATCAAAGACCCGGCGCAGAAAAACTCTCCCAGGCCGCACCACCTTACAGGCGTGTTGAAGCAGCCCTGCCAGGGACTGCAGCTCACGCTTTGAGGCAATTTTCTTGCACACCCATTGTGAAATTGTGGCCTTTACCCGTGCCAATTTCTCTTTCGGGAGGCGCAGCTGCATCGCCACTGTGTCCAGCTCAATGCCAAGGAAGGTGCTGGACCCTCTTTTTTTCCGTTGCAATTGGTAAATTGAGCTCCTCGCATGTGTCCACAAGAGTGTCCAGCGCTCGTTGGCACTCGCCTGTGCCTGAAGAACCTAGGCACAGGAAGTCATCCAGATAGTGGAACAACCATTCTACCCCCCGCTCCTTGACCACCCATTGCAGTGAGTCAGCCACTGTGTTGAAATTTTTTGGGGCAGACCGAAGGCCAAACGGGAGAACAGCATCGATGTAATCCTGACCTCTCCACCGCATGCCCAGTAACAGTCGGTCATGGGGGTGCACCGGTATTAGCCGATAGGACTGCGGATATCAATCTTTGCCAGCTGAGTGCCTTGACCCAGCCTTAGTATCGCTTGAACAACATGGTCAATTGAGACATATGCCAGTTATGACCATTGAGATGAAATACCATCATTAACACTCCCACCTTCTGGGTGAGATAAGTCTACGATTAGACGCCACTTCCCTGGAGTGTGGCCTTTGGGGATGACTCCGACTGAAGTCCCAGTACACTGCCCGGTGGAAACGGGCCCAGGACCCTTCCTGCTGTGCATTCTTTTTCAATAATATTACTCCTGGACAACTGCAGTCTGACTAGCCACCGATGGTAAATTCTTCTTTGCCGGTTGACAGCTGTGATTTGTGTAATCAAAGCCAATGCGGAAACCCTGCCTCAGGCCACTGAGAATGTACTCCTTATACACTGAATCAGGGTGTGTAGCCAGTGCATGCGACCATGCCCCAAGTCGGTCAGACAGTGGTGATACAACGGAGCCCAGGGTGACACCTGGCTGGGTCAACCGAGGTGAGCACTGTTGCAGTGCCACCAAATCATCCGTGTATGCATACTGGTTACCACAAACATTGGCTTCCCGGTGGTGCCACCATTGTTGGGTACCTGGAGCAAGGGACATAGGAGGGGAGGGGGAAGGGGGCAACATGACTGGGCGGAGTAGATCACACCCCATAGGAGTGGAGAGTCAAATACCTTCCCCTTCCCTTCCTTAGGCTAACCTAGACTAAAGATCCTCATACGTCCGTACTTTACAACACTTCCGTATGAGAGACTGCAACATTAATAACCCAACAAGTCACCAATATGCTCAGTATATATACTGCATACACAACACAGGGTGTGTCTCTGAACCTGGCTCAGTCAGTCATTTGTCCACTGTCTTGTGACCACCTGCACACTCCCATGCCGCATGGTCGCTGTGTCCACATGTGTAGCAGGTGTGCTGGAAACCACGTTTCCCCTTTCGCCTTCTTGAACATACACGGTCGAAGTTCCAAGAGTAGCAGGCCTTCCTCTTCCATGGAGGCGTGTCTGTGGGCTCACCCCCTTGACCCCTCCCTCTCTTGACGGGCTTCTGCATGGGCCTGCTCTGAAAGTGAGACCCTGATGGGTGTCCTGACTGTCCCTGAGATGGACTGGGAGGGGGCCCACCTTGGTCCAGCCCCTGGTTAGCGGCCGCGGCAGAGGTCACATGGTAGTCCCACAGGTCTGCGTCATGGATTGACCACCTCCAATTTCCCTGCGCTGCTGCCTTCAGCCGGAACTCTCGGTCAAAGTCTAGCCATCTGCTGCCCTTCACACGGGCTGCCCGGATAATACGCAGCATGTATGACATTAGGTGTGGCACTGCCGCAGCGGCATTGTTAAGCCATTGGTCCCCTGTGAAGCCAAGCTCCCACTTGGCACTGAGAAGGTGATGGGGGTTGTCATGCTACTGACAGTAGCCACACTGGGCACCATGCTCAATGGGGGGAGTATCCCCATCCGCACCATTCCTAAACAGGAGAGAACTCAGCCATGATGAGCATGCCGTGCACCAATTCAACATTATTGTGACAGGAGCCCGTGAGGAGCTGTTCTCACTACTTTCCCATAAAGTACCCCCACCGTTAGACTGGAAAGTACCTCCTTTGTGCCGCTACCATGCATGAGGTATCTCCCATATGGCTGCCTTCACCCAGGCCCTGCCCATCTGACTGGGCAGCCCCTTATATATTTTGCCCTCACCCCTTGTGACAGTGATGATGCATATGCATGTCCAAGTGTATGAGTGTGTACCTGCGTATGTGAGTGTGTCTATCTGGGTCTGTGTGAATGTGTGTGCCTGAGTGTGTACTGTGTGGAGTGGGGGGCAACACTTCAACCCGGTTCGTTTTCTAGCCATGCTCATGACCGACACAGCGTTCTCACTACTGCTGTGGGCGGGCAAGTTCACTTGCCACAAGCTGCCGTGCATGCCCAGCCCCTGGCCTGTTCCTTTCCTCCTGTTGAGGAGACCCTCCCTGGGCCTAACCCTCTCGTTGCAGTGTCCCTCGTGACAATGCCGTGTGGGAACCTGCCCAACACGGCCACACCCAGTCATGGGTACGTGCCTCTCACCACCCTGCTGTGCGGGAGCCCTCCCAATACAGGTATGCCCATCCCAGAGCAGGTCCCGTTGATCCTCTTGACATTCCTGGAATGTGCACGTGGGGGCCCTTCCACACAGGAAAGCCCAATCAAGGGAATGTCTCTGTCACATCTCCGCTGTGTGGGAACCCTCCCACCACAGGTACGGGTATGCCCAGCCTTGGGCTTGTTGCAGTGTCCCTCACGACACTGCCCTGTGGGGACCCTTCCAACACAGGTACAGGCATGCCCAGCCTAGGGCTTGCTGCAGTGTCCCTCATGCCACTCGGCCGTGTGTGAACCCTTCCAACACGGCCATACCCAGCCAGGGGTGCACTCCTCTCACCACCCTGCTGCATGGCAGCCTTCCCCACACAGGTCTGCCCATCCCAGGGCATGACCTGGTATCCATCTTGACATTCGGGCGCCCCCCACAGGACAGCACAACTGCGGGGGTGCCCCTGTCATAACACTGCCCTGTAGAAGCCCTCGGCTCCGGCGGTCTAGTATTGTCACCACCGCCGCTGCTAGGCTCGAGACATCGGCGTCTGAAAGACCAACAATTGGGATTGGCGTCTCCCCTTCACCCGCCGTAGATGCCGGGACCAGGTGCGCACTCGAGGAAGCGGCTGTCAAATTCTCCGCCATCGTCTTCCTTAGGGGCGACCTATTACTCACAGATAGAGACGGAAAGCTATGTTGAATTGCCTTGCCTCCTCGTGGTAGGAAACCTGAGTGTGCATGCTCAACCCCACCCCCCCCCCCCACCCCCCCATGAGTGCCCACGCACAATAAAATGCTGTCTTGTCTGTTAACTCTGTTTAACTAGGGTTAAACTTCATAAAATGGTAAAGACAGCTGCAAATTTGGTATATTGAAGTCTAGACTAGCTGGCCTACCTGCCTCAGTAATTTGCAAGGAAGACAGACATCAAAGCAAGGTACCAGTGTAGTGTACATAGTTACATTTATGTGTCTAGCTAGCTAGCTAGCAATAGTCTCATACCCAGACCACGCCAGCCCTCAGTCAAACACAATCCTCAGGCTTCATTAAATATTCATAGTTTAGCAGATACATAATTGGGAACCCTAATCTTATTTACGTATAGTGAGAAGTTATGCTAGCTCAGCAGATGCATGGCTATAATAGCAGGAGCCCATAACCCAAAGTGAAGGAGCGTTAAACTTGTGTATAATACTGAGCAGCATAAAAGTTTGTAAAATAGCTGTAAACAATGAGCTACTGCCATGCACTAGGGAGAATGGATCGTCTGGTTTGTGGAGAAGTACCGTCATTGTCTTGACGAACTATTCACCCACCGTATAGCCGCGTAGTCGGGTAGCTAGCCATGGAATTCGAGTTCATTGTTTGATTCGTGAAGACCCAGGGCCTCGTGATGGACAGTTGCTCTTTGTTTGTAAAAAGACATCCTTACCAAGCACAAACGCTTGCACTGCCTTCTTGCGATCATCCGTAACATGGTCGTAACCCACTTTCTGGACGACGCTCAGAAGAATAACTCCTAGCTCAGTACTCGAAATCAATATGCCGATCCGCGGCACTAGATACGTCTCTTATCGGACAGTACAAGTAGCCAGTAGAAGTAATTGCCTGAAGTTGCTTATTCTGGTAAGCAACAACACACGTAAAACAAAAAGCAAACGGGATCAAAATTTCAAACTACAGATCACTGTCTAGGCATGCAGCTGGCGAAAAACCATCACTATAGGCCATAAAGCCTGCTATCTTCATTTTAAACTTTCATGACACGAAAACATTAATGGATTCGTAACTGAACGTGACATCATTATATACGGATATAACACGATAGTTCATGCTTTACCAAGATTTCTGGTAAATTACACGCATGCACAAACAGTGAATACCAGGCCACTCTTTCGTGGGGGTGTGTGGCTTGAGGACAAGGCTAGCCATTTATGCCTTATGAAAATTACTATCAAGTCTCCAGAAAAACTGACAGACAGTGACCGTGAAGATATCGCAGATACATGGAACAGAAATTGTAGAACTACACTGTCGATTTAGTAATTTTAGCAACACCAACAATGAATAGTAAAATCTTGGCTCACTTTGGAACTCCTTGAGCTGAACCCCACTAGTACTACTGTGGTTATTTATCACCTGGATATTATTTAATTAGCTCAGGGACTGTTTATGTAGGCAATCTGAGATCAAACACATCCTAAGTGGTTCATCTGTTCCCAGTTCACTCACTTCCGTGGGTATGGCTAAAGTTCGAGCTGTCAGGTTGAGTTCGAGTTTGAGATTGAGTCGCCGGAAATAATTATTATGGCTTCTACGTGCCTCCCCCCGGGCTACTTGACGTCGAGGAGCTCTATTAGGAGAGCAGGGTTCTGGGTGGGTAGCTCACTTAGCGTGACACATGCATAGCCAAGTATGGATACTGCGTTGATTTAGAGTATAGTTGTACAAAATACAGGAGTTTGATTGGTCAGTGATAGGGTTCTAAATCTCATAGAATCCACCATTGGTGGACTGTACATATAGAGTCCACCCCCCAGGCCTGTGAATCCCTGAGGATGTTTTCATATATTTATATTACAATGTCATGTAGCAATGTTATACTGATGCACAACAGAATAAATAATTACTTGCTACCAGTATGCATGTTGATAGTTACAGATTGACATGAATGAAAATAAAATGAACCAGGGATAGTGTTGCTTATATCAACAGCGTTCTGGATAGAGTTAGTGGAATGAGTAGCCGCATGAATAGGAGCACTGGTAGCAGAAATACTGATGTCATTATCAGTTCGTGGCTTCTTGCTGGGACAGTTGAGGATGTCTGAAAGTGCTTGGCACTGTGTATCAGAGGTCCTCTTGTAGCTGCGAACACCTTCAAGGCTACGGTGTCCTGTCCTTTCCATCACCAGCTGTTCGTCTACCCCAGACTGGTACAGTCTGGTGGCTGCAGTAGCACGCAGAGAGTGGTTGGTCTTGTAGCCACTAATTCCAGCTTCAGTGCACATTCGGCTAATGGTTTTACCGAGGGAAAAGTGCCCGAGTGGTCTACTGGAGAACCAGCATGCTGGGGTCAGATGGCGAGAAGGCTGCAAGTAAAAGGTGGCTGCTGGACGGTCTGGAGGCATCAGTTCAATGTAGCGCTTGAACAGCTTCACAAAGCAGCGCTCTGTGTGGTCTTGATTTGCATGATGGATTACCACCTTTGGCTTCGCTTTTCGGCCCCGTAGACCTCCTGGATGATTTTTAGACACGTCCTCGCTGTATTTAAGGTACGGTCTCTCTCCTGGGCGTTCAATCAGCTCAATCTGACAAGGATCAGATCTCAATTGTCGGTGCTCCTTACCACTCCGCAAAGCAAAGTAGAGGCCATTCATGAAGACCATTGTGTCTACAAGTGTCTGAGGGGTAGCATCACCGAGTAGACCCTTCCGCCATAGTAACTCTTCATCGTCTTGGGTCAGTACTTCAGCCTGCTTCTTCTTTGACCCAATTCCCTCACTCTGCAAGCGTTTCATTTCTGCGTCTAGTGTGGCTTTAAACTCTGAAAAGTCACTGTCGGTGAAAAAGTCAATAGAAGGCTGTCCATTCCATCTCAGGTGACGCATGAGTCCACAACAAATGTGGTGGAGTGTATTGGGTGGAAATTCACTGCCGTCCCTCTTTCGGACTTCGAGTACAAACCGCGTCAACCAGTATTGTAGCTCTCTACGATTTAACTCCGTCAGGTTTGGAATAGAGTCACCAAGCGTTTCTTGGCGGTGTCTCTGCCACTCACTCCAGAGGTTAGTACAATATTTGGTGTCTTCTAAGGTCTTCTTTGGCACTCCCTTCGCTCTGGCACGCTCAATCTCCTCGTCAGTCTTCGGAGTGGCAAACGCACGGCGTTGTTTCTTGAGGGCGGAGCTCGTTGCAGTAGATTGAGGGGCGTAACTCTCTAATTTATCGTACGTTTCACTGGCTTCCAATAGCAGTCGGTCAATCTCAGTTCCAGCGTCGTCGCCCTGCACCCAGTTTAGCAGTTCGTCGCTCAAAAGATCATCTAACTCCATTCTTCTATTATAGTTCTCGACTGGTGGTGTTGCTATGGACTTACCGTTGCTATACTCTAAATTACTTTTACGTTGAAGCCAATGGGATCTACGAGATTTAGAAACCCTCGGCAAAACGTGAATTGTCTTTAGAGTAGCCATAATAGCTGGTACACAACTACCCTAAGTTATATCTCTCCCGGTGGGGTAAAATAGACGCACACGCCGTCACGTCAGTACATTCGACTTGCAATTTGCAGTAAGACTATTGACAGGACAAACAGGGTTAACTTAAAACTAATTCACATGCAAAGAGGGTTAATAAATTTTAACTTGAACTCGAACTCGAACTCGAACTTGACAACTCAAATTTTAGCCATCCCCCACTACTGCAAAGATAATAAACCGACCTTACATTGAACCATTCCTTACTGAGTTGTGTTGTGTTGATTTGCATTCAGTTCATATCAAACAAACGGCAACCTTTATAAGGGGGCGAAATTTAGGAAAGGGGGCGCCCCCCAAATGAACCCCGTCACTAATTTGTGACCAGTGAAAAGTAGCGGGTTTAACGGCAAGCAAAAAACACGCTACCCCGCTTTACCTTACAGTTTACATATCAGGAAGCTTCTGCTTCGGCTCCTGCAGGGATCAGTCATGACTATATGGTGCAACGTAGCCTCGTGCAGGCCGTACACGTACGTACACGTTCTTTAAGCGCACGTGATATCATAGCGGCCGCGGGCTTCCGCGGGGCCGGCCGGTTAGTGGCTAGCCACGTGGCACGCAATTATACAGGCAAGAGCAGAAGTCATGAGAGACGCTCTACTAGCCCGGTTTCGTACAGCTATCAAAGAAAGCTTAGTGGGCAGGTGCAGAGAGGACGTTGAGGTGAGTTGAATCTTCACATTTTCTGCTGCAACAATCCTCTGAATTTAAATCAATAGTTGACGGGCAGCTATTTCATATCTACTCATAAGGCCATACCTTTTGTTTCACGGGTAGGTACATGTACTTTTCCGCTAAATAGTGGGTCGCAAGAAAAAGAAATGCAATTATGATGTCATTTCCTTCATTTCCTAAATGATTTCCTTAATGTACAGGATGCAACTTAGTAATACGTGACGAGGCAAGACTATGCAAAAGACCAAGCTGGTAGGTGATAATACAAAAGTAATCAGGCAAATACCAGTAGGCAGGATGCAATAGTAATGCATGACCAGTCGGGCTCCATCCAATTTTCTATTCTGTCAGCTATACTCGACCTCCTGTGTAGTGGTAGGAATGTGTGATTGAAAAAACTGTCTTTGTTGAGGCTATGGATAATGGCTAAGCTGATTGTGATAAGTAGCAATGCAAACTTTTCGGTGGGGGGGGTACTATTCGTAAATAATCATCGCCAGAGCACCATGTAAAGTAGTCCGTGCGTATAGTTGCAGCAGTACAATCAGGAGGTTATGAGCAGAGACAGATGCGTACGTCAAGAGGTATACCTTTTTCTTCATCCTGAATTGCTGCTAGTGGACTCTTGTGTTCCGCCATCTTCCCTGGGGACGAGGTTATAGCTACGTTAGCAACGACACTAAAATTATGAAATGTCGCGGGCTTGAATATTGAATCTGAATAGTCAATCTAAATTATACCACATTACATCATCTATAATAAGAGTAATTGGCTGAAAATAGGCGGCCGGTGTCACAGGAAATTTGGCATCCCACGAAATCTGGCACCCCCATGCATTTTTTCATAGGAAAATTGGACCCCCCTCAGGAAAACTAGCACCCCTCACAGCATTTCCGGAGGTGCTGGTCACCCCGGCTTTCTGTAGCTGAAGAAGAAGTTTTCTGCTTTCCATGAGAACAGGCATCTCGTAAGTACTGCCTGGTACTTGAATTGGTATGTTCCATGAAGCAGCACACATACTTGCAACCGAAGTCCCTGAGGACTAATAGCGGGGTGTCCAATGCCACCTCGTGGCAAGATGAAAAGCTCTCTCTATCTTCAAAATTATTACCCGGCTCACCCTACGCCGAGAGAGCTGTCAGTCAAACCCTTCAACCACACTTCCTAGTGACTCGTTCACAATGCGTGGTCCCTTCACTACATGGCCTTTCCCCTTAACCACCACACTGAGCCACAAGAACATGAAGAATAGCATCTGTATAGTGTTGCTATGACACCAATTATCCTTTACAGCCAGTCCTACTATTCTTCATCGGTGACACAGAAGTTACCACAGCGTGACTTTTGGCCTTTGGGTAAGGATGCGACACCTTGCTAAGGTCTGTGAACTTGTCAAATTCCCCTAAATCTTAACACGTACATACCAAACCACACTTGCGTATGCATATCTCTAGTAATATTACATCATCTTTCATTCTTTTTGTTTCTGAAAATTTTGGCTTGGTCGGGCCCGTGAAGCAAAACATCTAATAGGCATGGCCTAATTTATGCGAAAGTTAAAAAAAATGGGAAAAGTCATTAACACTGTGAAATCACTGCTGGCATTTCGCTGGTACATTAAAGCATAGCACGGTACAGCAGAAGGAACTCTACTGTCTATGGTTAAAACTTGGAGCGCTGATCGAGTTTGCATTTTGCGTTATCAATGACGTCATCACGTAGGTAGATCCCCATTAGGCCGAGCATACGTCTGCTTTCTCGTCCTCTGCCTACTAATAAAATTTAAGCTCACGCAGACAGGGGTTCTGAATCAATGGATGTTACCAGGAGCTGATGAGCGCCGAAGGAGCGTGCAACTACCGCATACACGCGAGTGCCATCCAAATCCAAATCATTAGCGAGTCAACTTCCAAATATGGAAACCAACCGTTCAATCAAGCGTCATAATGACGGCACAGAAAACCCATGTGTTCCGTAATAGCTATATGAGAAATTTTACACTGAGTGCTCTTTGACCAAGCCGCAGCGGTATGGCCAAGAGAACGGCTGAGAGTGAGAGCCAATTGCAGCCAATTGCAAAGCGTGTGAGATTTGGAGATGCCGGGACCCCTCATCATTTTACTCCGCTGTTGGGAAGCGGAGGCTCTGAAGACTCGATCGACAATAAACGTCGGCAAAGCGCTACCGCTTCCTTGTTCCGTAGTCGGCGCCGCTTCTTTGGTGGGTTCCTACTTCGATCTCTTCTTGGATGTCTTCGGAATCTAACAGCAGTTCTGCCATCTCTTTTCTACATCGCTACTTGTAGTTCTGCCGTCTCGAGTTTTTTCCCCACGTCGTCGCATGACCGTAAGTAGGTGACAGACCGCATGACGCAGCGAGCGCCTCACCAAAACGGAAATACGTAGGTAATTTGGATTTGGACGGCACCAGAGTTACACGTTCCTTCGCGCCTTCGGCGCTCATCAGCTCCTGATGTTACTTATCCGTGTGTACATGTTTGATGTCATATTCGTCATCTCACAAATTTAATTGTCAGCCGTTTGGAGCTACATGAGTTAGCAGAAGTTGATCGTCTGTAGTCAGTGACAAGCGAAACGTCATCGCGAGATGTGCAACTATTGGCTCTGCAGAGCCATGACATCATATCTTTAATCTATATAGACAGGAGTCTGTGTACTTTTGCGTATGGTTCTAGCCCTTGCAAAACGGTAATAGTAGTCGCGCATGTTTTTATAAGTTATTGCATCACTTGCGTGTGTTGGCTGCGTGAGTTTATCGTGTGCTTAGTACTTATGATAAATGCGTCGACACTTACGCATTGTCCACTTGCTGTTTTTCGCGTAGAACGAAGTGGAGTGTCGCACCTATTAACTTCGCGTATCGCAGAACGAAGCGGAGTGTCACGCGCAATTTTGCTTTGTGTGCGCGATTGCAGCTTAAAATGTGCATACACGTTTGCGTACAATGTTGTGCGCGGCCCCAGTTATGTACAGCAGATGCTCATACATAACTGAAGAGTAAGTTCTTATCTCATTGCACGCTATAATTATGTCATATGCGTGATGCGTCCTCGCGAACTTTCCAGCTGAAAATGACGTACTAATAAAACCAGTGTAGTGCTAGGCGTTTTTTTCACTTATCAGGTGAAGGACAACGGGTTCTTTGCTGATTTTATTCGAAGACTATCTGCTACAGCTATCCAAGGCAAAAAGGAAGCCATATTGGAACGATGCAGGCTGTTCAGGATCGATTTCTCGGTACACGGTAAGTTTCGATACGGCACTACTGTAAACGCAGTTTTCATGCCCTGGTAGCGAAGGATGATGATCCTACTGAGTGTCAAACTCACTGTCTAGAAGCAAGATCCTCGTAACTGCCACTGAGGGTGACTGCAGAGCCTGATTAACTGTGTAGTACTGTAGCTATACGTAACTAATCATCGTATATTAATTTCTATTTGCCGTGTACATCCGTTATTTTATAAATTTTTGCCTACTTTCGGTATCATAAGGGTGTGGCTATGCCTTTATGGAACTTTAATGGGGAGTTTCTTCTCTTCCTCCTCCCCCTCTCTATGGTGGCCTAATGTAGCTATACGTTACAATTGATAGCTCACACACGCTCCAGCTATAATATGCTAGAACCATAGTGAAGTGTATATTATACTACCTAAGACCATGGTCAGAGGAAGATATACCCAGGCTGAAGGGTATATTTAGCGCTAAATTCTTTTGACCTCAGTCTTGGGCAGTGTGCACGTACTTGCAATATACACTTCCATTGTACAACGTGTGGGTGAATTTAGAATGCAGAGACAGAACACAATCTCACCTTTGACTTTTCGGGTTGCGGTTCAGTTTCCTTGTTGAAAATGTAGGTGATGACAAAGATGAACACAGAGAAGTTGAAGGAGAACTGAGTCCTATATTGACAATGGACTTAAGTGTGGCAAATAGAATTGCACATTAGTTTACCGTAACTACTGAATTCTGCACGAGTGTAAACACAGAGTTTTGTACAATGTCATCATTTTCTGATGTCATTATGGGGGAAACTGTATAGAGATGAAGGTTTTACACCAGATGCACAGAGTGCCGTAGGAAAAGAACATGCTACATGTACACAGCACAAAGGCACTTTGTCACCTCACAAAGGCACTCTGTGTGTGTCTTCTACATGTACGTCTACCATCATACTGGTACCTGTACAACTCATACAAGAAAAGTGTATGTTCATGGATATTGATACTACACAGTACTTAGCAAGCATGCCATCACATTATTGTATGGATTAGTTGTCACTCACTCTTGTTTCTTTGAATATATGGACTTTCTGTTTTGCTAACTTTTACAGCACCAAAACTAAATTCATGCTTTGTACTATTCGTTGAACATGCACTGACTATATCCTACAGTGAAAAATAAAAGACGAAATTCTTGCTACTATATATGCATGCACGCTTACCTGAGTACGCGGGGAGGGAAGGAGGGTCGCTAGCAAAATTTTGCGTATATTTCAACGCACTGTGCACATGGATCTATTGCGCAAACATGAATTTGCGTATTATTTTGATGCACTGTTACGTACAAATACTCGCAAAATTACTCGAAATTTCTGCGCACAAATACGATGTGCGAGGAGTACGCTAATACTCATACGCCGCGCCAGTGGACGAAGACTTACATAGGTTTGCAATGTTACGCATCCATCGCATATTTTACGAACATCTCGCGTTACTGTTTTACACGGGAGCTAGTTGCGAGATGATCTAGCACCACAGAGGCACATGACACATGAGCGTAGTAGGGCAAAACTGTGTGCAACTATTGACTCTGCAGAGCCATGACATCATATCTGGAATCCATATAGACAGGAGTCTGTGTACTTCTGCGTATGGTTCTAGCTAGTTTCGAGATTATCTAGCACCGCGGAGGCACATGACACATGAGCGTAGAAGGGCAAAACTAAGGTGACATTTTAAAAATATATACAACAATAATATTGCACTAATCAACTGAAACTCAACACCTACAACTAATGATACAATCTAATCAAAATCGCAGTTCCACCTAAAGTACAGTATATGCCAGAAAAAAGGTAACAGGAAAATCGCGACAGCTGTGACATTCGTGACCATATAGATTGAAGTGATTGTACGTATGTCGACACCAACAGTTTTGAAAGCATACATGCAAGTTACATGTTCATAAACTTCACGAACTTCATGAACTTCGTGAAGCTAATGATTTGAGTTTGCTATATATAATGCATGTGGTGTTTACATCTGTAGTAGTTTGGTTGCTGTGAAGATTAGTGTTGTTGCGATGTACTTCTATGCAATACATGTAGCGTATGCGAATGAAGCATGGTGTTGAGTGAGTATACAAAGATTAGAATATTATTACTTTGGAGAGAAGGTGATGGGCCTACCGCTATTGTGAAACGGTTAGAACAGGAAGGGATCAAAACCAAAGAAAATCTGTGTCACTGTTCATTTCAAGGTATGTTCATGTATGTAATATCAATAGCTACATGACTAACACTATTCAATGGTGGTTACAGGCTTACAGCATTGTCTGCATTTCCAGATACAGTGGACCCTCACTTATCCGAACCCGACGGGATCTGACTATGTTCAGATATGTGAACTGGTCGGATATGTGACACAACAACTAAATACATGTATATAAAGGGAAAATTTGCATGTTCATGTACCATGTATAGCTACAACAATGGATATCAGTTAACATGTATGCATGTATATAGCTATGTAAATCAGGTACAGTACAAAAGTTAAGTGAAAAAGGAGTCTATTGTTAATTGCTTCAAGTTTGTGAATCGTTTAGTAGCAGCTAAATCTCTGATTCTCTTCAGCAGAAGCAGTGAAGAAGCTGTGCTTTCTTCTTGTCGCTCATACCAAAGCAAGCAGTTGTCGAGCATTTCTGCAACCTCTCCGCTATTTGGTATCTCAGAGTCTTCTGTCTCATCCTCCTCATTATTTTCTGGTGTGTCATCACGCGGCTGACTAGTGACTTGATGAATGATGTCTTCATCAGACAGCAACTGATAGCCCTGGTCATCTGCGTCTCCGTTAACCCAGTCCTCATCTTGGAGACTGCTGTCAAGCTGGCGAAATAGGGTTTCACAGTCAGACTGGTTACTGCTCTCATCTTCCAAATGGTCTGCAGTAGACGAAGATGCAGTCGTGCAGTCACCATTTGCATGAGTTTTCGCCAAGACTTTGCTAATGTTAATGTGGGAACATCATCCCAGGCTGCTGCAGACATGTACACAACATCTTTTATGTTGATTTTCTTGCAGAACTCAATGATTGACCTTCCCTCCTGATCTTCCAGCAGCAACCTCTGTAGCAGCGCCTTTCGGTACCTCTGTTTCATTGCCCCCAAGACCCCTTGATCCATAGGCTGTACAAGAGCCGTAGTGTTGGCAGGGAGAAACATTGCTTCGATGTCTCCCTCTGTGCTCACTAAACTGGCTGAGTCCGGATGGACAGAGGCATTATCTAGCAGGAGTAAAGCTTTGACTGGCAGCCCTTTCTCTCTCATGTGCCTCGTGACAGCTGGCACAAATTGGTTGTGAAACCAATCACTACAGATGTCACTATTTACCCTTCGGATCGAGAAGTCAGGGTTTTATCAGGCAGCATCCTATAGCACAAACCTGTTTAATCACAGTTGTAAAGATTTTGATTCTCCTTCTCCATAAACTCTTGCAGCTGCTTCTTAAAAGGCTCCACTGCAGCTGTATCAGAGGAAAGCTTTTCTCCTTGTAAAGAGAGCTGCCTGATGCCATGGTGTTGCTGTTTCATCACAGTTGTAAAGATTTTGATTCTCCTTCTCCATAAACTCTTGCAGCTGCTTCTTAAAAGGCTCCACTGCAGCTGTATCAGAGGAAAGCTTTTCTCCTTGTAAAGAGAGCCGCCTGATACCATGGTGGTTGCAAAAGCGCCAAAGCCAACCTCTGCTAGCTTGAAACGGCGGCGCAGACTCTCCCGCGTGAATCTGCGCAAGCATCAGCATGGCTTTCTCACACAAACCGGGTAGGTTTTGACCTCGTTTATGCACAAACCAGAGGTAGAGAGCTTGATCGAGTTTGTCATCGTCAGCTAGTCGCATCACCTTGCGCTTCTTACTCATGGCTAATAAGTTGTCCATCGTTGTGGCAAAATTCCAAAGTTTCTCTTCCGTTTTTCTTTATGTCAACTATTGTAGATTTTCCAATTCCATATTCTTGCCATTGAGCTTCTCCTCTCTTTAAGCGATGTAGAATAGCTAGTTTGGTCTCTAGAGAAACAACAGTACGCTTTCTTTTCAGTGAACGCGACTCATAGGAACTAGAACTAGCCATTTTACGCACGCATGCAAAGCGACGGGCATTAATTAGGAAATAGACACGCCGTTCGGACAATCCGAGCAGCCGGATATTTGAGGAACGGATAAGCGAGGGTCCACTGTAAATTAAAAACCCGGGTACAAGGCTGTCCCTTAGCTATACTGACTTGCAACTCACCCTTTTTTTTCACCCTTCTTGCATGTGGTTAGTGGTGCCTTCTGTCCCCTTTTTCTAATACTCTTGGCTGCAGGCTATGGCTTTGTCTTTGGCTTACGAGGTGACGATTTATTGGTTGGATTTGGCAGACATGTAAAACACATTGTATTAATTAATTTGTATAACATGTGGATTCATACGTAGTCACACCACACATCAAAGCATGACTTTGGAACCAACTACTGATCTCATGGGATGTGTTAAAGCTCAACCTATTTATATGCTGTATCAGCAAACAGGAAAGCACTGGGAAGAACTGCTGAGAAAGAAGTGGGACTATCTAATGAACACTGGCTTCTAGTTGTATGGATTGCATTAATTGTTTTCTGCCATTGCATAATCATTTGTGTACCAGATGCATGACTTGCGACTACACATGTTACTGTCTGCTGCATTACTGTCTGCTGCATTACTGTCTGCGTATAATGGCTTATCATATAGCACACTACAGATAAACTTCTAGAAGCAGCTGCGAAATTTCTGCTGACCAGGGGTTGTTGAGTAATTCTACTTTGTGCACGCGTACAACTACAGCATTACAACATTTGCATCCGCATTGGGTGGACCTATTTCGAGTGTTGGAGTGGACGAGCCTTGCTAAACTGTTGCTGATGTCATATGTATTGCTGGATGTGGAGACTTTCTCAGCTGTAACAAGCACGTGTTGAAAAATTGTAGCTTAGTGTGTGAGTGCAATGCTATTAAATACTTACGCAACTGTTTTGGCTGTTTTGGTGACTTGATGGTAGTATCTTGATCCTCTTTATCACTGACACAGCCTGAACTTTGAAGCGTTTCATACGCACCACTAGACCAATGTCTTAGATAGAGGCACCACTTGATCATAAGTGGGTGCCACCGCATCTGTTGAGCATCCTTGACAGTAGATACTTTCTGTTGCTGCTCCCAAAAGATGCGTTGGAATAACTCTGTGGGGTGGGTAGTATGTAGACATTTCTTTGGCGTTCGCCCTCATGATATTTTTTAAGTCATCATGGACATCTGTATCCACTACGACTCCCTTCTGCTCAGAGAGTTCCTCAGTTCTTGAGTGAAAGCGCTCTAGTTGGTGCTTCGTTCGGTGAACTAGACCACTTAGTCATTGCAGCCGGCCAATCTTGTTTGGTGAACTTAGAAATCGGAAGTTGACATGGCTGCTTGGATCTATAGAGTCCTTTGGAGACTCTACTTGGCGGCGATGGTGAGTCAGCTACACTTCAGATTCACTATGGCGAATTGTCGAGTAGCCAAGCGATAAGGTGTCTTGCTCAGCAATGGTACAAGTGCCTATGAGACAAATAAAATTAATGAAAATAGTATCACTATACAATGTTATACTGGTGTATGCAAACCTGTAGAATCTTTGAAAATGCCCTTCCTAGACTCCAATAAAACAGCAAACTTCTCGTCAGGACTGCCAATACAAATCTTGCTGCTGTCAATGGTCTCTAACAGCTCCATCACCTCTGAAACAGACATCAAGATCTCTGGGAGAGCTAGCAATGTAGTTGATGACCTACAAAAATTGTAGAGGATAATATCAGGTCTAGTGCAGATATACATATGCTTGTCACATACCAGTCGTCCAGAGAGGTACAGGGTCTAAGAGAAGTCCTCAGCGATATGGATGTTGAAGGTAACCTGAGCAGTAGCACTTGCTGACAGGTGTTGGATCTTACAAAATGCCAGCCCTTCTGCCTCAGCCTGGGTTACATTTACCCATCCTGCAAAATGTACAATGCACATTACCTTATATATATATATATATATGACGTGCGTGGGTGTATCAAAGCAGAGCAAATTATAATTATTTTAAGCCTTCTGACAAATGTCAGGCCAGCCTCAATTCTGGCCTGACGTTGGTAATTCTTGGCTGGACATATTCATAATTCTTGAATTTTCCCTCAGCAATTACTCACTTTCTCTCTACTGCTCATGCCACTCACATAAAACAATTTATGAGCATTATTTCTTGTACACACATGTATGTACATCGTTATAACTTGGTAAATAATTTGTATACATAAACATGTGAGTAAGATTGTGTGTTCTCTAAGCAGCTTCTTTGGCCATCCATTCATCCCAGTCTTCCAGAGTGAAGCTAGGTTTCTCTAAGCTCTCATCTTCCTCCCTGTCATCCTTTTCCCGTGGCCGATAGTCTTTCCGTGGGTTTTGATTCACTCTACGTGTGGTGCGGCACTCTTTCCACCACATGTCAATGGCTGCACATGCAGAAAACTCGCTCAGGTCAGGCCCTTCTATGTTTATTTCCAAAAGGTCGCACAGTTTGGTATTGTGTAGGCAGGTCCTGCGTGAGGTCTTGATGACTTTAAGCTTTGAAAAGATCTGCTCAACTCTGCTAGTAGTAAAAGGTAAGCTAAAGACAAGCTTACAGAGCTGAAGTAGGTTTGACCACTTACTGGAGTCTGGACATGTGTGGAGCTTGTACCATATCTTTCTGTAGCTTTCTGTACCAATGGGAAGGTATTTTCTAGCATATTCTACAGCTTCTTCAAGCTCATCTTGAATGGTGGCTATGCACACGCCTCTAGACTCCAGTGGAGTACGAAACGTGGAGACAAGACACTGCACAGCAGCTCTGATGTCTACCATGTCCTCCACACTGTCATTGCCAGTGTCTTTCTCCTGCCAGTTCTGGGTTTCCAGGAACGCAAGCAAAGCTCTCAAGAGGCCAGTGTCTGTCCATTCAAGTCTCTGCTTAATCTCCTTCTCTAGCCTCTCTAAGTCAGCTAGCACATGGACCTTGCACTTGTCGACAGTGGTATCAAAGTTCACAATAGGATATCCCTGGTACTCCTGCTTGCCTTCCACCTGCTTAATCTGCTTCTTTAGGAGCTGAATTTGAGTCCACTCCTTAGGATCCTTCTGTATCAGAGATTGCAGATATTTTACCGATTTGAGAGTGTTTTCAATACTATTGACAATATCAGCTTTCTTACTCTGTAGCGTCAGGCTAAGACAAGATATGGGTTTGAGGGCTTCGATATAAAGAGCGCAGCTAACTAGTACCTCTGGCTTCTTCCACTTAAGGAGATAACCCTTCAGGCGAGCTCGATCAGAAGCGTTCAGTGACTTGTCTTCCACAAGTGTGGAAAGGTGGGCTATGTAAATACCATAGCGATCCACTACTCGCTGCAGAGCCTTCCGCTTGTGAGTGACCCACCTAGTCCCACAGCTTCGAATAGGGCGATTGCCACCCTTGAACAGATCACAAACCTGCTTAAGATCAGTGGTAATATTCTCTAATTCACGAGATTTTTTAGGTGATTTCTCATATAAATAATATGGCCGAAGAAGCATTTCCTGCATAGTACAAAATAGAGAACTAGAGAAAGCATCTTTGTAGGCAAGCTCTAGCCTGTGAGCATAACACCAGCACCAAAAAAGCCATGGTAAAGCTCTCTGCATTTGACCTCTCAAGCCATTGTGTGCCCCTATGTTTACTGTAGCACCATCTGTCCCAATACCAATAAGAACAGGTTTTGTGCCTACACCTAGAACGCTGTCCTGGTCCAAGACATCATCTACCCCAAGAAGGTGCATAGCCTCACATATGCATTCTAACAGGCCACTAGCATCAGCCTTCTGGGGATTGTGGAGGGACAGAAATCGGCTGCAAGTTGTCATTTCTTGCTCAGCATCATCCATGCGACAGGAGACAAGGACTATCAGCTCACCCTCTAGATTGCCTGCGTCAGTAGAGCCATCCATAAGCAAGCTGAAGAAGCCTCCACCAGGAAGTGAATTCAGGAAGCCCTGGCGCTGGCTCTTAGCAATAAAGCTCGTGAATAGCCTCGCTGAGTCAGCAGTATTGTAGGCGTGGCCTATATCTACCTCGTGGCGCTGCTTGAGCTCTATCAAGGCCGGATATTTAGCAAACGGGATACTCTGTTTAGCCATTACGAAGCACAAGTCAAACTTCCTCTCCATCCGTGCTCGAGTTCCACTGTCCAACGTTGTGAGACAGCGCAGCAGACCCGCCGCTTGCTTTCACGGCATCCGCCCTCATTCGAGTCATCGCTACCTTATGAACCTCGCTAGTAGCATGATCAATAACATTACTCACTTTTTGGTTCGTAGAACCAGTGATCCATGCCCTTGAAAAACTCTTGAGAGACTGCAGGCTATCCTCATACTTATTGCACACGGTGCAGTAGAGAGACGCCACGTGGCGCTTATCTCGGTCAAGATCACAGCAAAGCCAGGACAGCGTTTGATGGTCCTTCTCATACTCCTGCTGCCACTTGTCAAACGTAGCCTTCGTTACTTGGCGCTTGCTTGACTTCCTCGACGGGCCTGCCACTTCACTCCCACACCTCTTGTGTCCGGCCATTTTGTCCGTTCAGCAGTAAACGTGAACGGACATTACGCGTAAGTAACCGGACATTTGTCCGTTGACCGACCGCTATAATTTGCTCTGCAAAGGAACCGACAGTGCGCTAAATCCCGCATAGAGTTACGCATGCTATATGACAAATATTGTCCGGACAATACTGCAATATTGATCACGGAGTGAAAGTTGTACAGATCAGAACTCAACGAATATAAACAGCAACAAATACTCAAGGCAGCAGTATGTGAACATGCTTGCAAAGTCAACGAAAGTTGAAGTTGAAAGTACAGTTACTGAGCTGTCCAGAGACAGTAGGCATTAGCTTCTCAACAGCATATTTTTTCTCAGAACTTGACTTCATATCTGGCATAGAGGGCATTGGCAGCTCTGGAAAAGTGGTTGACTCCTGCAGACAACTATCAAACTTTTCCATACGAGAGATAGCCAATCCAGTAGCTTGTTCTTGCTCTATAGTCGTTCTCTCATACTGCCTAAGACCTTTATACTTTTATGCCCACTAACTTCAGCCACAATTTTCTCAGGTACACCGGCAGTAAACATGCGAGTAGTGGATGTAGCCCACAAACTGTGGTTGGTGTATCAAAAAGGTAGGGATACAAGTTCTGATATCTTCGGCATCATATTCTTTAGAGGATTTACACTTACTGGAGTGGTTTCGCACCATGGCTTTTGAAGAGTCAGTGGGTGTTTTGGGTAGCCACAGTAGGTAAAATGCAGTTGGATTTGGAGGAAGCTTGGAATGGTAGCGATCTAAAATAAGCACTGGGCACCTCAAAGAATCTATCTGAGCATACGCACAAACTACCTTGTTTTGCTGCCCAACTTCAGCAAACCGGCCTTGATAGTTCTTTGAACCATTCTCCACATACTGGTAGTATGCCCCCTCACAATATTTCTTATCACTGGGAAATCTGGTCAGCTGCTCAACTCGCAAATCCCGATGTTCTTGTCCTCCGCATAGACAAAAGTACCGGCCAGCAATATAAAAGGCTGCACGAAGTAGCAACTGTGGTATATCAAGTGCAAGCATGCCAGGGTTTCAAATAAGGTCCTCGTGCTCCACGGATATCACAGCTACATGGTGCACCTCAGCACCAACACCCTTTTTCCGCAACTTGACACACACTACTTCAAGGTTATTATGGAGATCAGAAAACTGCATATCAGTCTTGTCGAAAATGTTGGGGCTCAAGAGTCATGTCCTAATGCCAGCATCTTCAGCGAACCACTCTTTTCCCTCAAGCATATAGCCTTTGTCAAGGGACATACTCTCTGGATTGGAATGGTCCTCGATGTGTACTGTAATGTTTTCCATGATAACCTTGAGGGCATCCCTGGCTGCACCCAGTATTTCACGCCTTGCATGAATGTCATTGGCAGAAAGTTTGTAGTCATGGGCACCTCTCAGAAACTGACCATTCTGTGAGAGCGAGTCTTGAGGGCGTCGAGAGAAGAATCGCCGAGAACATAGCACACATTGCCATGAGGGATGAGAATTACTCCTGCAATATGGCATATACCCATACCCTGGGAAAGGAATGATGGCTGACACGAAATCTGTCTAGCACTTTCATGTTGTTGTATTTCTCAATGAAGTCCTTGATCCTTGAGTGGGGCCTGATCTTACCCATCTGGGCCATCCAACAAATTCTTGCAAATGCAGTTTCATAGGTTGTCTCAAGTGTCTAGTCTCTTAACTAGTAGTGATTCAAAGTGGTCTTTCTTTATAGATTACAGCAGTCTTATATACACTAAATCCTGAGTATGTGCACTATGAAAACCCTACCATACTCCGTGACATACATATAAAGAAGTTGAATAATGCTATGATTGAAATTCTTTAGGACCTGCCTTGAAGGCATAGGGTTCGATCTGCCTGTGGAGTATGGCCTCCCAGCAAGCCTTTACTTCACGAAATCTTCTCTTCAGCAGCAGTTATTGGTTCTGATTGTTTAGGAGCTGATTCCAGAAGTACCTTTGAACTGCTTCATTTCTGATTCTTTGCACACTTCATAAAATATGTTGTGGCATTTTTTGCTACATACGTACCACTAGTCATTTTTTGGTTTATGTTTGGATCTTACCTTCCAAACCTTTACAACTTCGTTCACAATTTCTTGATGAAGGAAGGTCAGCTGGGAGGCGACGCATGGCCTGTAGAGTGTGTTTTTTTGGTTTGGGTAGTCCAATCGGACTTTCCTTTGACTGACTGCCCGTCACCATCCTTGGCCAGCAAAATTAACATACATAATGCATTTGTATGTATATTATACTGTATGAAATGTCACACCACAAAAGCGAAACAGGTGTTCTAATTCATTAACGTAATTCTAGGCTGCCTTGCTGATTGCTCCCTCTGACGGTGTGCCTGGCTATCCGCCTCCAAAATCAAATTTCGGATTAGGACATATGCAATCCACAGCAGCAAATGCAGCTCATCAACAACTATTTGAGATGGCTCAATATTCAGAAGTGGAGGATCAGTCGACCCAAGATGTTTGGTGCAACTGGAAGTTGTCCTTGAGGGATTCAAGACTCGCTTTTTCACTTGTGTACACTGTACTCACTTTTGACATATCCTACCTATTCAGGTAGAGAATAAATAACTACAGTGGACGTTGAGGATCGCATCAAAGTTACCTGTTATGTGATGAGACAGTGCAGCTATAGACTGTGTTGGCTGCATTCAATCCCATTAACAAAAGCATGCACTGTGATTCAAGATTGTGGTTCAAGATTTGAACTGTATGCTTTATAATTAGCATACATCATTAATACAAAATATGACTTTAAACGCCTCTGTTAACTTTAAATCACATCCTTATTGAGACCAACTTCAACAATAGGGCTTTCTATTAGGTCGTTCACTTGTGTGTACACTAAACCAAAACCTGCGTTAAGTAACGGATAGCTACCTTTGCTGCTATGGTGTGATTACCTAAGGAAAACAATAGCAGTATGTAAAATTGTAAACATGTACACGCATGCATAATTAAAGTATGTATATACCACTCCCAGACAGGGCACCTATTTCAAGGTTAGGGAAGGCGAAGGACAAAATCACAAAACTGTGATGCCTTGGGAATATGGTTCCATCTCCACTAATCGTCACAATCACCTCTGAACACTTAAGGTTATCAAGATATTGGTTCCAAGAATGTTTACTTTTTCTAGAGCAGTGGCCAGCCACTCATGGAAGGGTTGATGCACTCCATTGTATGGACCTGGTAGACAAACAAGCTCCTTCTCATCTGTTAGTGCATCACGAGCTCTCTTTACTAAGTATTCCCTAGGAAAGGATGAGTTGGACTACATGTAGAGGGATAGATGTACTTAGGATTCTGTAGCATTCTCACTACATTATAGAGAATACTTACCTCGGTTAACTCATGGTAGAACTCATCACTCACTCCAAAACGTTCCACGAGGTAGAGGCTGTGCAGTTGGCTTCTCTGCTTTCATTTGCCCACATCTTCGTAGTTTTTGCCAGTGTTCATTACAGAGTCCCTGACTTCTGCTTGCTGGTGGTTTTTTAACAGCTCTATGACCTTCGAATTTAGTGCCTCAATTTCTTCTTCCTTTCTGGTCATCTTCAACTCAATATCTTCCACTTCCATTTCCAGTTCGCACATCTCCTGTATCAAGTGGTCCGACTCTCAACATCATCTTTTATTACTGTGATGTTTATGTGGGCATTCAGTAACTTACACTTCCCTTTCTGTGAACTGATCTTGCACCTGCTGAGAGTTGACCATCTCTGCGTCGTAGATTTCCCTCTAATCAACTCCTTACAATATGCAGGGGGTGCCCTGGGAGAGAACTGTTCCACAACTCGACATAGGGAGTTGCAGCTTGTTGCCGTATCTGATACCACTCATTAAAAAGGCTGTTAGGAACTCCTATACAACAGACAGTGCTATCAAGGGTGGGAGGGTTGACCCTTGACGAGGTTTGGGGAGGCCCCTAGCATGGCGCACGGCTGCTAGGTAGGTCTTGACCGTAGCCAGGGCTAGCGTAGCGACAAAATAACATAGAGTAGACTCAGAACTCAGAGCTCGCTCTCACTCTCACCATCGCAATCTAGCTGACAAGGTGCACGCCCCTACTGCTTGCTTTTTGTTGGGCAACTGACCCGCCAATCACTTACGTACTTGCCGCAGAGGCGTGTTAACCTAGTTTAACCATAGGGGTTAAACTTCATTCAGACCCATTGATTTGCATAGTCATTATTTATCTATACATGATTAATTTATTAACTTTGCGCCTGTAATAGCTTTTGTACATGGTTGCAAATCTTCCACTATGATCTGCCTGCCGCTTAACTTGCAGTGTTGTTAACTCCTGTTCTAGAGATTGGAAAAATGGGCATTTATCTTTCTGTTTTCTATTATTAACTATCAAAAAGTCTTCCTGGTTTTTAGTTGCAGTCTTGAATTTAGTTATCTAAATGAGTCTGGTATCTCTTCAGCACAGGATCTGCTAGACACCTATTCGCAGGATGACAAAAACATAACAGTCTAATTGCCAACGTGCGGACTTCCGGAAATTTACTTGCAATGACGTATTGCCAAAATAGTAGCGGAAGTACAATATGGCGAACAGTGTGCAGTTTGTTTGCATCGCTGATTTTTGCCGTTTCGTCTCTATATTTTTCAGTGCAGGTACGTTTTTATATATAACCAATGATTATTAAAGCCATCCAGATCACTAACAACTAACTTTATACTCTCAAATATGAGTAAATCGTTTTAATGCATGGTGAGCTATTATTAGAATACGGATAGCTACGACATATTTTAGTCTGGCTCGCTCAAAGCTGACGGTGGACACAGAGATTATGAGCGTCAGGAGATAGCACAGGTATCACTGAAGTCTTTGTGAAGGTTTGGAGCAATAAATTGCTGATTACTGTAAATTGCACTCTGGAGAGTACTAAGGGGTGGGTGGGGTGGATTTAACTCAGTGCTCAGAATCTGTATTACGGTCGCTATCAAGGTCTTCACCAAACACAAAATGCATAATTTCGTCGAGTTCTTCAATCATTAGGTCATCATCACTGTCATTGATGAATTCGTCTTCCAAGTTCATGGATATCATCCACGTCTTGATCTTGATGGTGAGTTACATACAATTTACACAGTTGCATCCTGGACCACACGTTTTGTTTTCCTTCATGTATTTACACCTCTTGGATGTGCATCCAGTATCATATTTGCAGCCATTCAGAATAAAGTCAAGCCTTTTGTGATGACTAGCTACCTTCTCAGGAGCATCCCATATGACCTGTAATCTTCCGTCACTCCGTGACCATCCATAGTTCATAAGATCTGCATCAATACAATAATACATGTATCATCAGTAATACCTTTAATTTACGTGTGCTTACCTGGTAATTCAATGTCATTTTGTGTGGCACCATGTCACATTTGCAGAACCCAGATACTCCTGCGCCAGTGCAGTTCCAATGCTTTGGTTGAGGGCATTTTCATTGTCTGCCCGTTGCCAGACTGTTGTCCGGATTAGCCCTGGTGGTCCCATACTGTAGTGGCTTGCTTTATGGAGTAAAACGAAGCTACCGGGGATTGCAGCTCAAATGCCGATGAATGCGTTTGAAAGTAGGCGCACCCAACTAAACGGAGTATATAGCTGGGTGGTTATGGTCGGGCTGTATATCCCCAATACTCCCTGAAGGGTCTGATCCTCCAGCTATAAAAGAAGCATACTGGAAGAGTGTAGAAAGAAAGCTCATTTTCCCAATGTTTGCAAAATAAGATATGTAGTCACAGCCGGTACCGGTGCATACGAACAGTGACTGTAAAACCTGTGATTTCATGTTGTGGGAAATACCAGCTAGGTCTGGATCTGTTGCCAGGGTATTAACTAAGGCATTCAGGCATTTAGGTGTAATAGTTTAGTGTTTCTGTATACAGTCTTACTGCATTTCTCTATGCTGCATCGTTTCTCAATTTTTGGTTCTTTACGGAGCCATCGTGGGTGTAAATTGGGATTACTTATATTCCGTTTTACCTGTTTAGCACAAGGTAACCAGATATATCCCTGAGAAATATCCCTCTTTTGGAATTTGTTTATTAATACAATTTCTGCCTCTGGCTTTCGCACTACACGGAACACAAGGGCCGCAGGGACCTTCGTGATACTTGGCGGATGATGCCATATCAGGATGCTATATCAGCATTGTACTAGAAAAGAATGTGTAAATGTTGGTAAAATGTTCACTCAGCAGCTGTAAATTGCAAGGTGTGATTTTTGGCTACATGATCATGCACTATACAATAATAATATGTGCAGCTATGTGCTCTAAATTTTATGCTGTTGGGTTTTGTATTAATCATAATTGTGTTATTACTGCTTACACGTATGACTATATTTCTTACCCCAGCATCTAGGGACACAATTTGTTTGCACTGCATGCAATCATTGGGTCATACTCTGCTAGAAAATACCTTGACAATCCAGCTCCAAGATGGTTACGGGAAATGGCACCACTCTGGATTAAGCAGGTCTGCAAGAACCCGGATTGGATAGGAAGTCTGAGAACTTTGAGCAGGAACGTGCTACTGTCTTTGGATTTGCGCCGTTCGCGAGATTTATTAATGGTTATTCTGTGTTACAAGTTTTATGCAAATTGCTCCAACAGTTCCTGAGATATGCGGAATATAAGATCTGAGTACAGAAAATTGGTTAATACGGAAATTGAATATTTCCATAAAACTCGCCATTGTACTTTGCAAGTAAATGTGTATGGGCACGTTTGGACACTCTGATTCAAGGGCTATGGGAGCTCCATGTGTCAATGAGGTGAGGTGGAAGACAGTGTATATTATAGCAGTCGCCTATCGGACATTTACCGCACAAACATTGTATATGGCTGTTTAATAACACTATTGATCTGACTGCGTGGCCGATCAATGCGCGTGTTACATAGTTGTAGTGGTAGTGCTAATACTATGAGTATCATAAGTTCTGGTGGCTGGGGTGTGGGGTAATAACTGTCACTAGGGAAGCCCTTCACAATACTATTACAGTGAGTATTTTAAAAGTGGACAAAAGCGTGAGATGCTCTGGTTGAAAGTGCCTCAATAATTTCTGGAGAAAGAAATCGCAGACCGCTTCGGTCAAACCACAAAACATGATCCTAGTTATAGCCTCACTAATTAACAGGGAAAAGAAGGTAGAAAACAGGAAAACGTGGTCCCTGAACTTGAAAGAAATGTATACTTCCTACTGTAACAGCGTCTTCTCTTCTGCACACGTGGCTGTTACTGCACCTGCGCATGTGCATACTCTTTCCCATGAATGTCACATGAACAATTAACCACACCTAGTATTGGCGGGCCGAGTTAGTGAGTGCAGTCTCGGTGTTGCAGATTTTGTCCGACCTCTGATATGTCTGCCCTATACTGCTCCACATTTTTCAGCTTACGTTGTATATCTTTACAAGTATTTCATTTCTTTGGACTTACGCTTGCGCTTCCTGACTGAGGAGGAATGGTCGCTCTCTTCTGAACTGTCGGATGAGGTATACAAAAAATGGTGTCCGGGCCTATGCTGATGTGGACACTGAACAATTGACTTATCCTCCAGAGTGTGGGCCTCTGTACTGCCAACACCACTGGGGCAATGGAAACAAATTGAGTGTACTCTTTTAACCTCAAATTTCCCAGTTTGCTTGCACTTATTGACTTTGGATTTATGGCCGGCAGGCGACCATCCTGCAGTTCAGTCGTCCATGTAGGGCTGGGCGGTACCGTTTTTTTTTGTGAAGGTATATAGTTTACACAAGATACCCCGTATAACTAAATATCACGATATTCATTATAATGATGTCATAATTGTGTTATGTGCAGTCAAAACAACATTACAGATTCTTTGCTAGGAAAACCAGCATGTTTACCTTGGCTGGTTTTAGGCAAGTACGTTTAGCTGACACAATAATACCTGAGGTGCTGAACACACGCTCAGATGCAGAGCTTGTTGCACAAATACATAAGTACTTTTTAGCAAGAATGACTAAAATGGGAAAAGTCTTGTGATTAGTCTTCCACCACTCGAGCGGATTGTCATCAGTGTCCAGCTGGGGAGCCTGCAGGTACAGATCCACCTCTATGGATTCTATCTTCGGGAGTTGCAGTGTCGCTATTGCTGGAACCCCCCACCGGCCGACTCTTCTTGAGTAGCGTTGCTAGCTTCCTCTTCTTTGCTAGAGGGGGCTCAGTTGGCTCTTGGTCTGGCTCTTCTTGGCTCTGCTGCTCCAGTAACCCGCTTGCTGTTGCTTCTTCAACTGCCTCTTTAATAACTCTGGCTTTAACAGCATTTACATCAGTGGCCTTTGTATAGTCCATCCTGAAGCGTGGATCCATAAAGGTGGCAAGGTCGAGAAGCTGGTTGATATCAGGGTCAGAATATTTCCGTACAAGGTAAGACTTTGCCTTCTCCTTGATGTCTTTTGTCAGCTGGGTGTCACCATCTCCAATAGACAATGCTTTACTGGTGATGTGGTGCATCAGGGGCTTAAGGGTGGAAATTGTTACGTAATCCTCTCCAGAAATGATATCAGTGAGATCGGCAAGTGGGGAGAGAGCCTTGTTGAGTGACTCTAAAACATCGATGTCTTGCCAGGTGGGGATAAGATGTGCTGTCTTGCGGTCACTGCTGAGCACCTGTCGAATAGCTGGCTCCTGCTCTAACACTCGTGCCACCATTGCTTGCATTGAGCCCCACCTTGTTTGGCAAGCCTGCATGTTCGGCAATATTATGGTTATATTGTACAATATAACTGGGAGGGAGGGAGGGAGGGAGGGAGGGAGGGAGGGAGGGAGGGAGGGAGGAGGAGGCGGAGGAGGAGGAGGAGGAGGAGGAGGAGGAGGAGGAGGAGGAGGGAGGGAGGGAGGGAGGAGGAGGAGGAGGAGGAGAAGGGGGGGGGGGGGGAGGGAGGGAGGGAGGGAGGGAGAGAGAGAGAGAGAGAGAGAGAGAGAGAGAGTGAGTGAGTAGTGAGAGTGAGAGTGAGAGTGAGAGTGAGAGAGTGAGAGTGAGAGAGAGAATCATGTGCTTACCGTTATCAGTGAGTGCTTAGGGAGCTTTTTCTCTTCCTGGACCTTAGTCAGGTCACGCTTCTTCCAGCTGTTGGAAAAGCTCGCCACTATCTTCTTGCACACACCCTGTGCTCGGTCTATTCGCCGGTCATCTCTAAGTGCATTTGTAATTGCAAGATGTAGGTTGTGGCCAAAACAGGAAAGCCTCACCCACTGTAGCTTCTGTGTTGCAGAGATAATATTGGACCCACTGTCTGTTGTTATACACACTCGCCGCTCCTCAGGGAGTCCCCACTCATCCAGAGCTGCCTGCATGGCTTCTGCTATGTTTTCACCAGTGTGGTCCTCTGGCATGAACATAGTTTGCAAGCACCGAGATTGCAGGGACCATTCATCATCTAAGAAGTGCACCGTGTAGCTAATGTAAGGTGAACTGTTAGCACTGGACCACATATCTGTGGTAGCCGCAAAGTATCCAATGGTCTTGATGTCTTCAAGCTCACTGCGAACGCTATCTTGAGTCTTTACATAGAGTGCAGGAAGAGCTGTCTGTGAGAAATACTTTCGACTAGGCAGCTCGTACTTTGGATCCAGTGTCTTCAGAAGGTGTGCGAACCCTTTTTTCTCCACGGTGTACATCGGCAGCATATCCTTGGCTAAGCAAAACGTCACAGAATCTGTCAACTGCTTCCATTTCCTGCTACTACACTCATACTTCACTTCTCTCTCGATGAGATCGGCTACTGACGCCTGTCCCTTGCTACTCTTGGTCGCCTTCTGCGCCCCCTTCCCTTTTCTTGCCTGATTTACCTCCATAAACTCCTTTGGGTGGTGGTTCCTGAGGTGACTGAGAAGGTTCGAGGTGTTACCGCCTCGAACCATGACCGTCTTCTTACGGCACCCACTGGCTATACGGCATACTGCCAATTCTTCATTTTTCGGGTTCCCATCACCTCCCGCTTCAAAGCCAAAGAACCGCCACACCGGTGAGGTGGTCTTAGCTTTCGGTACTAACTCCATAAAACTTGCTCGCTCGAGCGTTGCTCTAAACCGATCGCTGCCACGAGGTTACAGCGGAAACGCCTCGGTATTACCGTATATTGCGGTATACCGGAATATACGGTATACCGGCACCGGGAAACGTGCGCGGTATCACTAACGGTGTGGAGGAATAATCGAAAATTATTAAAAATACCGGTATACCGCCCAGCTGTACGTCCATGGCACTTTTGAGATCACCAATGAAGGCATCCCGAGAGACAATGCCAGCATCAGATGGGTATCAGGGTTTCATTTGGGGGGGGGGGGGGGTGGGCATTCACCCCCCTTGAAACCCAGTTGTCCCCCCTTGAGAATCCTACCCCAATCACTACAAATATTTGGTTATTTTTGAAATGTTTAGTAACATTAAATGCATGCAACAAACAGAAAAAATGTTCCTCAAGTCTAATCAAAAACAGTAATTCTTTTACATGTACACATATTCTAATGGTCACTTTAGAATACTTACAACATAAGCATGCATGAAAGAAGGTATTTTTCCAGTCAAGATACACTATCTGACAGTGATGTTGAAAAAAATTGTTACTGTATGAACAGAAAGGGTAGAAGAATAGCCGTTTATCAGGTGATTCTGTAGCGACTTTCATCAGGTTTGATAAGCTTAGTTCCCCTATGCGGTTACGCAGTCTAGTCTGGATTAATTTTATCTGAGAAAATGATCTTTCAACCGATGCCATACCAACAGGAAGAGACAAGCAGATGGTGGCCAGTTTGTGTAGATTGGGTAGCAATGCTATCAGTGTTTCGTTAGTGGCTAATTCTTTCAGCTGTGATTTTAGGTTGTCTTCCGATTGCTTACTGATCAGTTGACGGTATGTTTTCCATTCTGTACGGACATCTGTAGAGATAATAGCTTCTTTGACAAACTCAACACTATGTACACTCTCTGCAGGGAGGTCTTTTGCGTAATAATCAGAGTTTCAACAGAATCTTCCCCATATGAAGCCAATTCAGGAGAAGCAGCAGCTGGTACTTTCTTGGGATCAAAGATGATGAAGGAAGCCACAACATCTTTTGAAGAGGAAAACCGGCTTGAAATGTTGTCCTTTATCAGACCTACAAAGGGTTTGCTTACTTTTTCCTTCAGTTGCAATCTCCAAATCTTGTTGGCATCTAAGAGTTCTAATACCCAATTTGAATCAAGTGAATGAAAAGTTGGCTAGAAATCATAGAAAAATCCAGATGTTGTGTCTGGAGGGCTGTACTAAGTTTTGCCACTTGGGGGAGAACATAGTCGAGAAGGTAGATAGCTACAATAGTTGATTTTTTGCAGAGTGCTTTCTTGATACCTAGAGCTTCTGGTTCATGCGAATATTGATGGTCCAGAGCAGTAACAATAGCACTGTAGCTATAGCCTTAACCACCTTCACATATTGCTCATAGCTGGCCAACAAGTGTTCTGAAGGTTTAACGATGTTCAGCTCTGGCAAATGAAGGACCTTCTGGACCTCCTTTAGCGACTGTGCACGCTTGGGAGGATAGTAAAAAAATTACCACAAAGTAGTAAGCGTTACATAAACAGCAATTGGTCAGCAAGTAAATATGATACTGCTGATGGACCTATTAAAATACATGCTATAGCCTTATTCCCAGCCCCCCACTGAACGTTTTATAGCTTGCAGTATGGAAACTGCACTACCCTACTCCATGATAGTGCTTCATATCCATGACCCCATTGTCCCGAAATTTAAACGGCACAGTACAATCATGGAACTTCACTCTGAGCTCTGCTGAGCTGGGTGGTTTTTGGTTCTTATGCTCTTGGTCTTCACTTAGTTTTCTCTAGGTCCTCATTGATTTGTATGGCTGTTATACACAATGACATGACTGTATACAGTTCTATTATGAATATTCTTGTGTCACAATAATCCATACACCATGAGTACAAAGCGCAAACTTTAATCATCCAAACTCCATGAGCACAAAGCACAAAATTTAAGCTTGCATGTGCGGATCAAAGAAGCCGTACATAATTAAGTGTCAGAGTGCTTTAACTATGGCGAGGGTGTGCTCTAACCATTGACTACCGGCAGACTTTATTAAACTTACCAGCAAGAAGCAACATTACAACTGCACCAATACAGAATGCAAGCAAAAATGGTAACACAACACTGATGCTAGTAAGGCTAAGGCTACCTTACTTACAGCCACCAGAGCCAACAAAGGCCTGACAATTGTGCGGGGAAAACTCAAAAATTTAAACCAGCAATAATTTTTCTTCCTTGCAAGTCCGTTTTCGAAGTGATCGGCCAGGGGAAAACAGACAAAATCTTCAATTCTTTCTCTATGGCATTTGCAATACTTAACGGCTCATTATCGTCGATCACATGCAATATTGCCTTTTGATTGAAAATGTCATGTGATTTTAATGAGACCTGATTATGAAAGGTCAACCATGGCCGACCTCCTCTGATAACTGCCTTTCCATTGGCCGTGAATTTGGTAGCCACTTTTATGCATGCGTGTAATTTTCCAGATATCTTTTACTAACGAGTGTCTCCATGTGATAATGATGTCAAGTTCGATTACAAAATTTATTATTGTCATTAAAGTATAAAATGAAGACAGGAGGCTCTAGGCCTGTGGTGATAGTTTTTCGGCTGGTGGATGCCTAGTAGTTCAAATCTTTGATCCCGTGTGTTGCTGAAAAGCCTAGAAGACCAGATCTATGTATCCACTGTGTATCCGCTGTACCGCTACTTGCCAGCTATTTGGTTGATTGAGGCACGAGTGTGATCACGTGATTGCCTTTCTGGCAGTTGGTATTGTGTAACATAGACAGTGGCACATTTCATGGGATAAATCTTATAGGCGTTTTGTGATTTTTTAAGGTTGTGGAAAAAGTACGAGTGGAGCCCTGGGGACGAGTTTACCCAGGTGTGTATAAGTGAACATGTGTGTAGACTAACTTGCATGCATCACATGCCCACACACAACCACAGGCTCCCCAGCCACAGCCTCTCCTCAAGACCTGATGCCTGATACCACTGATACAGGGGCGGAGCAGCGGTACCATATCCATCTACTGTCTCAACAGCAGTGCTATGGCGGTCCAGAGTACAGCATTGACTGGGAGGAGGTGAATAGTGGAAGAGCAGCTGCTTTGCCAGGGATATGGGTATGTCAGGGATATGGATATTTCAAGGAGCCTTGCTTCTGTTAAACATGGTCTGTGATATCACCTTGCATGGGCAGTTCCAATAAGCTATTTACATACTGTATAGCAAGATTGTTTTATGGGAGGATACTTTTGCGAGGCACTGTACCTGCTGCTTCTAAAAATCCAACTCTTCACAAACTGTGGCTGTTTGCAGAGCCATGACATTATAAACTTATATGTGCGGAGACAGAAGTCTGTGTACATCCGCATTCAGTTCCAACCTCCTATGCCATTGCTGCTCTACTGTCTTGAGCGTGGGGTATGTGTTCTTGGAGCATCTGTAGTTTGTATTGCAGTGAGTGCCAGACTTTCTACCTTAGTTAGCTTGGTGATCGAAGACTGGAACTAAATGTACCTATACAATCTCATTTAATACCCATGTGCTGTTATGCAACAACAGAGAACGGCGTACATGGTGCAAAGAACTGGTCTCGTTCCCAGGCCACAGAGTGGCCTGGTATCCACTGGTTTGCGCATGTGCATAATTTCCCAGAAATCTATGTTAGTAGCAGAAAGTCTGGCTTTTAGTTCTTCCGCTTGCTGAATTTGTATACTGTCTCCATACTACTCCTGCCATGTGACTAAGATCGTTCATGGATACGTTTACTGACCCTGTTCCGTATATTATCTTACGCATGAGCGAATGATAGACACCATTTCATGGGGGGGGGGTGTAGGAACGATGCTAGCAAGCAGCCTACTATGTGGAATTACCACCACCCGCCCTCCTCCCCAATACAATAGTACTCAGTAGTAGTTGTATCTTCCTGTTCGCTTGCAGACTGAGGTTCGAGACAAGCCTCTGGAGTGGGAGGAGGAGGAGGAGGAGGCTGACGAACAGGCCAGGGAGACTGAGGAGGAGGAAGACATCAGGAGTGGGACAGCAGCCAACATGCCAGAAAAGTGGGTAGGCGATAGCTATGGTGTAGGATGCAGTACTGCTAACAAGAAACTTAAATTGGGAACGTTGTGTTTGTGATACATTTGTGTTGCGCTTCCATTGCATTTGTGTTATGCATATCTTGCGCTTGCATTGTGTTCATGTTGCGCTTGTGTTGTGTATGCAATGTGCATGCGTTCCACTTAAATTGCATTCGTGTTGCGCTTGTGTTGCATGTGCATTGTGCACACACACGTGCACTTGTGTTGCGCTTTTGTTGCACCTGTGTTACACTTGCATTACGTTTGTGTTGCACTTGCGGTAAATTTCTTTTAGCATGTAATGTGATACGTGTGTGTGTGTATGTAAAACATACATAATGCATGTATGTATATGTGTATGTAGTGCGTGTGTGTATGTGATACACATGTGCCAGTATTTGTAGGAGCTAAAATGGCATTAATTTTATCCCTTTAATGTAATTTTAGTAATGAAAGATGAAGTGTTTTACAAAGTAACAAAACTAGTGTAAACTGTCAGGCTGATAGAGTAATTCGTCAAATTCTTCACACCATAATTATTATACTGGACACATAAAATTCTGAGCAAAACTCTGAAATTTCAGCGATACATTTACACAAAGTTACTGTCGCAAACGAATGCACGAGCGTGTTGCTGTTAACGCTTGCATATGATCTTCATGACATCATTTCCAGTTATCTAATGCAGTTGCATGCACGACGCAGCTGTCAGATCTATATCTCTTGCAGCTACTCTTCGGAACCCGTTTGTGCCACAGACTAAATTCTAAACAGTGTTTCCTTTAAATGGCTGAGCGGTACAGCCGTTTTTCTAGTGGCCCCTGCCTACGCGTTATTAGTCGCATTAGAAAATATACTGTGGAGACCCAGGGAACAAGGCTAGGTGTGCTTATATCTGTGTAGAATCAGTAATTCGGTGTTTGATGACAGCTGTCCGCAGCCTGATGGTATGCTCCAAAACACAAAGTAACTCCTCTGCCTGCAACAGTCTAGTCCATTTTTCCATTCACTCTGTACTGAAACTGGCAGCTGGATGGCGTTTCACACGTGAGCAGTTTTAGGGATTTACCCCAAGCGTGCCACTGGGTATGACAAAATTTCCACCATTTCAAATTACGGAGCGGTGGTTTATACATGTAACAGACCAAGCTTAAAAGACGATGATAAATTCGAGGACGTAGAACAACAACCATCTCTCAACTTAGAATACCGAGTATTTATACATAAACATAGCAAAAGCACACAAAGAACAAAACAATGCAATGATAGACGAAACAGGGGCTCCCTAGGGTGCCTCCCACAGAGTTCAAAGTTCAGATGAGCTCCATTCCATCACATTCCACCCCCCTTCTCCAGCAGCAAAACGTATTTTGCTGCAGCATGACCAGATGGTGTCTTCTCTTGCAGCCATCTTCTTTGCACATGTCACTCACTGCACACGCCTCTCTTCTCAAGAAGAACATCGCTCGCATACACGACACTTCAGCCTCACCTTTTCTGAACAGCGACACATGCTCTTTTCTCAACCTTAGCAACCCTCGCCCTGTTGGCCACAACAATACACGCTCTCTCCTGGCCTCAACGACTCTCGCACTCTTGGCCGTCGTCACTCTCATGGTACCCGTCGCTCTCCTTGCAACTCTCTCACTCTTGGTACCCGGAGACTCTTGCGACTAGTACTCTTGGTCCATCGGTGGCTCTCGTAACATTGGTAATTCTCAAATTTCTTCTTAGTGGCTGTCGCACGCTCAGTGACCCCAGGCCTCCCTTGCCATAACTGTCTCACTCGCTCTCCTGGCAATACGCTTGCTCAGCTCGCTCAAGGCGCTTCCCACAAAGTTCAAAGGATCCAGTCCATCACAATATGATATTCATGACACTCTACAGCTCGTTTACCCAGCTGCTAACCAGTAAACTACCCTACTGCTTCCAGGAAGACTTGCAAGAGCAGGAAGCGAGGCCTTCCTGACCCTGCCTCATCTCCACTTGAAACTCTGCAAACCTGTGGTCGATCCTGTCCTGTGACGCGTGTATGGTCGCCATCAGCTTCGTGAACTCTTCGTCTGAGACTGTTGTTGAGGAACTCCCGTTGCCAGTTGCCATCACATAAAATTTTAAGCAACAGTAGAAAAAGGGCAATGGAATGGCAAAGGAGAAAGCGTGCACTAACAAAGAATGAACCCGCGCTACACGTGGCTGCAATATATACCCCCCACTGCCACGTGTACCGTATGTGCCCCATACAATATCATACCTACTTCCGGGAGGGAGCAAATCTATATAATTTGTACTTTAAACGACAGAAAAGTATATGTAGAACATGGAAAGAAAGCAATTAAGGAGAAGCACTTCTCTAGAAATGAAAAAGGTAATGGCAATGAATATCATGATAACTGCAAAACAGCACTGGGGAGTAGGCATTGTGGAAGCTGCAAATCTTTAAGTCACGCAACGGTGGGCGTTCATGCAGCATGTGTTCTGAGATAATTTACAAATTGAACGGTTTCACACCTTGACTAATTACAAACTATAGTTTTAAACACTTCACTCTGGCTACTTCTTGTTAGTTCTCATCATAATAATCATACAGTATACTTCCTTCAGCCTATTTTAGTACGCAATGCACTTTTAACATGCCCACTAACTTGAGGTACTCGACATAGTCACGTGGACAAACTCACTCGTGGCAAGCGATTGAGTTGGCCCGCGAGACTACTACCCCGCTTGCCTTATCAGCTAGCTATAGTCTATTGAGCCTTACAAACAAAGCTAAGCTTCTTACAACTACTATCAAAAGCGATCCCATGTGATTGACCAGCCCAAATTCGACCCGCTGTATGTACGCCATATTGAACTCACCATGCACAAAAGAATCCACTCGCAACAGCTCCCATCTTCAAGAATCAGGGTCCTTTTCCACTCAAAAGGTAACATCAGTAAGTTGTCTTGCCAAGAGCGACAAAAAGGTGCAGTCCTTACGGGTTGGTAAGCGAAACAAAGACCGAACTCTCGAGTCACGTTAAAACACGCCATCTTTTCAAAAAACTGACGCGTGGGGGGGGTCACGCGTATTACGTAACGGTGGCGTGCAATGAGTTAAAGTCCACATAAGTAAAGTGGTACAGCGGGCAAGCTGACTGCGTATTGCAGGCTAACAGAAACTGTCCGTTGTGTGTAATAAAGTGGTGGAACTGCTCCGTTCTGTTCCATAGAATAATGACTGCCGTTGAGTTCTCTCTGGTTGACCTTCAGAGTTGCAGGCTGTAGTCTCGGAGGCCTTTGGTTTGGCTTATGTGACAGTCAGAAATTACTAATATTCAGTCCATACCACTGCGAGAGTGCTCCTGGGTCTACTTTAACTTTTATATAGACGTCTCCATTGTCTTGAATGGACTTGGGCGTCCTTTGCAGGTCCACCTTTTCTGCTATTTCAGCACAAATTCTGAATGTCGGAGTGATCTGGTTTGTTGTAGGATACTCGCTTACGATGGCATCATACTCATGATTGGACCAAGGTGCCCGTTATGATGACAGCTGTTTGATTCAGTGCAGTGACTCTGCAGCCTGCTTTATTCCTTTCTTCAGTTGATAATGGCGGCATGGCTAGTTGACACACTTGTGCATCATCTAAGGCTGCAGCATTGTCGGTAGAAACTTCTTTGTGATACAAAATGGCTGATAGCAGCTGTAATTCAGCGAAGTTTTGTAAGTGCTTTTTTAACGTACATGTATTCACCCCCACTAAGGGTATGGAACATTCTTTCTGTTCACTGTCTGTGTCATAATATTTTTTACACGAGGCAGTAATACGTACGTAGTTGTTGATGATGGTGCTTGCAGACAACATGCAATTGCGTTCCTCCTCAAGCCATGCAGTGATCTTTCTGACATCAAGGATCAAGTAGTTGAACTCATTTGATTGAGCTTCAAGGAACTTGTTGATGTCAGCAGCATACTTTCTAGCCTGTGTACTGCTCAGAGCACTAGCATTAGGGAAGGGCCATGTAAATGTATGGACCAAAATTTGTAGGGGGGGAGGGGGGGGGGGGTTGGGGCCATGCTTCCCCTAATTGAATTTTGGTCCTCTGAAATGGCTTCTGGTAAATTCTGGAGAAGAAATTTTGTAAATCAAACATCCACACTATTCTGATCCGTAGACAAAATCATTTGCAAACTACTAATACTTGCCACGATAATGATGTACAGTATGCGATATTTGCGTATGTGCAGATAAAAAAATGGCGATTCAGCCAAAAGTGGTCAGGCCAAAGCTCCAAATTCCTTAGTGCTCCGACAGCTTCCTCTCAATTACCTAATGTAGATGGCACGACTGGGTAATACCATTGTATATACGTAGTTACATCATGATACACTGTACTTTAAAATGGTTACGTTATCAATTTAGCTACACATTCTCTCTTTTGAGATTCCCATTCTTTCATCTTCTTTTTTCCGAGTGATTGTTTCTGATCCCAAACTTAGTTGTATGCTCCTGCTAAACCTGCCGTTTGTGGGCTAATGCTGCTCATACTTACCCTAACAATATTCTATCATGCCAATTAGTATCCTAAAAGGGGAGTGGCAGTGAATGTACCTAGGAGAGATTGGAGGAAGTGCAGAGGGGGTGAGCCACAAAGTGTTTCGGCTGGGCCAACATCGCATAAGCAATCTAACCAAGCTTATTCATTATGTGGTGGCATTTAGAGCTGTTGCTAAATACATCGTGCTTATGTATGTAAAGGCACTTTTTTGAAATTTTGGGACAGTTCTTATTTTAGGAAATAATATTATTAGGGGCGTTGTGATACTTATGATAGACAATGTCTTTTGAACCAAAGCAAGACTTGGGGTTACTAAGGTGACATTATTTTTGTGACTGAGTCGGGAACTATCTGTAATCAGGCTCAGTTTGTTGTTTCTATAGCGTTTCGATGGCAGACTAGTTTTGTACAGTTGTTTGGTTGTGGTTAGATTAACAAAGAAACTTAGAAATCCATTCAAAAATCATTTAAGTATAAGCCATCACAGTTATTAGTTTAGGTAGTTGCAGCTCTTACAAGATTTGTCTCTTTATCTTGAATGTCTTTGTCTGAATGATCGAGCGGATTTGGCCGCAGGAACTCCTATACTTGTATGTACCGTGTAAGATCAAGGGTAAAGAAAAGGAGAAATCAAAAAGAAAGACAGTGGCAAGGAAGCCAATTGCGTTGTTTACCGCTGAAGAAAATGAGTCGGTGGAACTGTACTTTGGTTCCTACATTGACGCTGGCGATAGAGTCGGCCTTGAGGAATGCCGGCCGTAAATAAGCTGATATTGAAATCAGTGAAACTTTCACAATGGAACAAAATGTCGGGAGGGATTCGTTTAAATGATCAGCAACAATTTTGATTTGAACCTCGTAATATGCCTCCTCAGTGTTTACTTCTACCACTGTCTCATCACTGATTTTTACTAATTGATGCTTTAAAATCCAAGGTTTGAGACATTAATCATTGTCAATGAGTAGCTCCCCAATTCCATTGCTGTTTTCCTTAGCGTACACAGCACCATCAATGTATTGTGGGGGAGCTCCTTCGGTTGGGAAGGAGAAGCCTGTCTTTATCATTTTTACTCCAGTTGATTCCCAAATCGAGCAGTCTTCGCTTTGATGTGTATACAGTTCCACTAGCAGTCTGTCTCCACTCTGATCTGCTCCATGAGGGACCAAGAAGGTTCTTTCGATTGGGCGATATTCAATCTGGCCTTCACTAGTCCCTGGAAGCCAAATGCAGCTTCCTGTGTTGTACGCTCTCCGTTGATTGCTTGCGATTCAATTTAATATTGATGCTCTAATTCTACGGCATCATGAAGCTTTTTCCTAAAAGGGATTAGTATGGAATTGTGTACAATAGTCTCTTGCGTCATGATTCCATATTTTGTGGCATACTCACAAAGACCTGGAATAAATTTTTCCGCAAGCATTCCTTCATCTCCATCCATGTACATTATCACCTCAACTGCCATATCTGATTCTTCTCCGATCACCTTATAAACAGGTGATAGTCCAGTCAGAATGGCCGGTTGGATCAATCTTGAAATTTCTTGTAGTAGTTTCACGCCCATGAGGCGTATAAGCATTGGAGACTCTGGACAGTATGTAAGTGGACTGTGAGGGGGGATTTATTTGGACAGTAGTACACACTTTAAAGAAAGTAGCATGAAGGTTAGTGTAGGATTTGTCCCATAATTAGGTTAGAATCTGTGTGGAAGAGCACGGGAGTGGCCGCTGCCGTTGCTGGCGTCGTACTTCTGCATCCTCTTCCCATTCTTTGCTACAGTGCAATAAGTGCAGTTCGCTTCCGAGCACTCATCACGACACTGTTTGTAGTCCTGCAGTTTCAGATTTTCTGCCACATTACCTAGTGCCAGCATGAGGTCTCTCTGGCTCTGTATGTCAGAGTCTTCCTCTGACACACGAAGGTAGCATCCGCTGTAATTCTGGGCAATATTACCTATTATATTGGGTAGTGACAGGATGGATTGTAGATGACGAACCATTTCCTCCGTGATCCCATGTGTGTTCACAGTGACATCTTTTCGCTGTATCATTTCAAGGCAAGATGATAGATCTTCACGCTTCCAAGGAACACTGGTAAGCCAGGTGGAAAAGACTTTTTCCCACTCCTGATCAGTCGGCAGGCAATAAAATACTTCTGATCACCTGGTTGAGTATTTGCAAGTTCCTTCCTCAAAGTCTGTATCAATGCACCCCATCTCTGTAGCTGAGTACACTCACTTGGACCCTGAAGGTTTCCTCCTCCTTTTTCTGGACAACCTCAAAGGGGTGATTTGCTACAATTTATATGATATGGTATACCAGGATTCTATCTAGGATTTTGAGTTTGTGGGGAAGCCTTTTGTGAACTAGCCGCATAGCGGCCAGCCACCTAGGGGGATCTAGGGGCATGCCCCTCCAAAATATTTAGGTGCTCTGAGGTTGCATCTAGTGGCTTCTGAAGTCCATGCAACTACACAAGGAATTTTATAATGTAATAGCAAAATGAAAGAATAACTTTTGGCTCATGGCCTTTTACATTGGCTTACTGAATCCAGTGACTGTCACTGTCATAATACTCTGAAATTCCTCTGAATCAGACACTAAACTCTTTGAAACTTACATTATAACCTTGACAAAATTGAAACAATAACCCAAATAATATATATTTATAGCAACTGCATATATTATCTAGACTATCGGCATAAATGGATCCTTTGAAGTTTACAAAGCTAGTTGCATTTCTTTACTCTTTTATAATGATCAAACAGCCCCTCTAGGCTATCATTGGACGGGGGGGGGGGGGTTGAGATAATCACAACCAGGTGGCTATACGAGTGAGGGAATCAAAATTAATGCAATTATTATGAGTACTGAATCTACGTATGGCTTCAGAACATATTGCTTACATAACTGTCCACCAAAGTATCCAAATGTGAAATACACATAATATAGCAAGGAGAAATTTTGAAAAAATGCGATTGTAAGTACATATTATACATTAAAGAAGCACCACTCACACTGTGCATGGCTTGGAGAAGTGAGAAAGAGAGAAAGGTATACTTAATTAACCCTAACCCACAACATAGCAGTGGACTTACGTACATCCCGTGAGAGTGGCCCAAACTGTGCATGGGCTGAAGAAGTGAGAAAGAGAGATAAGTATACTTATTAACCCTAACCCGCACAATAGCAGTTAACTTACATCCCAATTATCAGGATCCCACATATTGCATAAGGGGCTGGGGATGAGTACAGGCAGTTGGCCATGCAGCTGCACTCTCAAACCTGGAGATACAGCCGCATTGCAGCCTTTGATAGAAGGTATAAATAAGACAGTAACTAATAGGACACATCCTGTAGTTACGTCTTGGCTTGGGTTTAGGGCAAGCCTTTCCCTTTCCTTTGCAGGCCTTTTGTGTCTTTCCCTTGCCAACCTTTGGTGTCTTTCCCTTGCTGGCCTTTGGTGGACGAACCTGTGGCAAGCCATCCACTATTACAGTTTTGAGCCACAGATGATCGGCATCGCTGTCGTTGTAGTCATAGAATAGTTCTTCGCCCTTTTGTATATCTTTCAGGCTGTAAAAACCCACCCTGTACTTCTCCCTCCCCAGAAGTGGTGGATGTGGCTTGATATTGATGCCATGCCGAGCATGGTTAATGTAGCACCCAAATTGATTCAACTTCCTTGTGGCATCGACCATTAACCACCTCGTCCCAACCTGGCCTTCAAGGACATAGCTGCCTTCATGGTTGACAGTATTATTCTTGTTTCCGTTTTTCTGACTGCTCTTCTGTCAGAACATCTACGCGATACTCGCAGATGTATGTGTGTTTTGTGATTGCTTTTGTCGCAAATACACCTCGCCCATGCTCAGTCCCCGTGTCCCTCACTTCTATGTCAGCAGTACGGCACTCATTGAGCCCTTCAATGACAAGCTCCTTCACAGAGATCCATCTGAAAAAACTATATTTTATGATACACGCATAGTTAATAGTCAATTGTTTCAAACTTACTTCTGTCTACCTGGACGTTGTCTTGGTTCCTCTTCAGAAGATGATGTACCTGGTGGATCACTGACTGTAGGACATGCTTTATAACATTGTAATTGTTTGAGGGTCGATTATGTAGCTTCGTTTCATACCATTTAAATATAATTACATGACTAAATTACCTTAGTACCCTCCACCGGGTCATGGGGACCTTCTTGCACTTTGGTATGCAACACCGCACTGCTGAAGTCTTTCAGGCTGTAGGTCTCGTTTTCCCGGTGTTCCGGTAACCATGATGTCAGACCATACTCCCTACACCGATCGGCCCTGTAATGTCGCTCCGTTGTCCCGAATGTCAGACATTGGGTGCGCGTACCGCAGTGTTTCCTGGTCACACTTCAGGTTGTGGCCGACAACGACTTTGCCTGTCAACAAGGCCACGACCTTTGTTTGTGCCTCCTGTGAGCTGACACCAGTCTTTATCACATGATGTATGGGGAGTGAAGAGAACAAAGAGCGGATAATTCATCTGGTTTAGGAAGCATACTACAAGCATTACAATAAGAATTTTAAAGATTTTGAGGCTGAATTGGAAGAGTTTGGGAGGTGAAGTTGCGAATAAGTTGAAGAAGCAGATTACAAAAGTTGATTAGCTGGTGGAACTCAGTGGGAGGAGGAAGAGGAAGCAAAGGTGGCTTGGGTTGATAAAGTAGGGGGTAGGCGATAGAAGAGGAGTCGGAAGGGAGGGGTGAGAGGGAGAGGTAAAAGTGGCGGCCTGGAAAGAGCGAATTGACAAGAGCTGCGAAGGAATGGGAGAAGGAAAGGATGATGGGTGGTACCAAAAGGAAGTACTGGAAGAGGTAGTAGTGGACGAGGACGAAGTGGGAGAGGGTGCAGATGGCTGGGCAGAATTTGGGAAGCGCGAGGAGATATTGGAGGAGGTTCGAGAGGGGGAGGGGCATGATTTAAAAAAGGAGGAGGGGGAGCGTGAAAGTTTGAAGGAATAGGAGCAGAAGTATGAACAATACTAGGGCAAGCAGAGGATGCAAGAGAAGCCAGTGAAGGGACAATAGAAGTAGAAGCAGACAATGGATTAGTAGACAATGGACTTGCAGCTTTAGGACAAGTGGAGAGAGTGGAAGAGATTGGGGAAGGGGCTATGGGGGAACTAGGAGTAGAGAAGCTGAAAGACGAAGAACAGGATGTAGAGGATATGAGGAGGGCTGGGTAGAGTACTGGGGAGAGGCTGTAGAATACAAACAAGAGATTGAAACAAGGACGGGGGAACACGGGAGAGAACAGAAGTCGAAAGATTGCTAGGGGTAACATAGGTGGAGGCTGTTAAGCCAGTGAATGTAGAACTAGAAGCAACAGAGGAATGCATGGGAACAATAGAGGCTGGAGAAGTTGATTCAAAGACAATAGGAACAGAAGGAACAATAGAGGAAGCCAAGGATGTTAATGCAGAAGGTGAAGAGACTCAGAAACAGCCTTAGTACTAACTGTAGAGGTTAGGGAGGCCATAGGAGGAGACAAACTAGGGGTAGACTTAGGGAGGGCTGTAGTGAGCAGAGTAAGCTTAGATGAAAGACAAGAAAGATCACTTTCTGAAGAGAAAAATTTTTAGAACTTAAGGAAGCCAGACTGACAAGAGAAGATTTAATACAGAAAGCACAAACAAAAGGATACGTACAAGCGAGAGAAACGGGAATTTTAACACATTTACAATGAGACCACGAGTGACAAAGCTCACATTCATGCATGTTACCTTCCTCCTTCGTGATGGCATAAGCGCACTTAATTGAAACGTCTTGGGGCGGGGCGGGGTTGGACTCAACGTCGCTGCAGAGTAGTAGCTGGAGGAGTAGTAGAAATGAAGAGTGGCAAAGGGAGGAGAAACGACGAGGATGAGGACGGTAGGAACAGCGGTTGGGAGACATTTGAAGAGGAAGAAGAGGGGTCAAAATGAACCGGTAGGACCAGGGCAGCTCAGTGGAGGTAGGTTGAGGGGGCTCGGAACCATGCTGAGAGGTAGACAAACAACCCAGGTGCGCGAGCACAGCACATAAGTGGAACAGCAAAGTATCAACTTCGTTTTGAAGGGTTGAAATGAGACTAGAGTGCAAGCAGCTGTTCTATCACCCCGAGATCTGCACGAATCAAACGAAGAAAATCATTATAAAGGATAAAGCTCAGTGATAGATTATCAGGATCCAGGTGGTGTGAATACATCTCAACTATGAAGATCAAGGTGATTACACATGTATATGCAATAAAGATCAAGGTGATTACACAGACTCATGTTTATACAGTACCAATATCAAGGTCAGTATAGCAAATGAGTTCATCACAGCTGGCTCTGTCTGAGGTAGTGCCAGCGCTGTCGAGATACGTCTTCCTCGTGACATTAGTTACAACATTGCTATCATCGTATGTCACTATGAATGGAGGAGCTGTCAGTAGTGTCATTTCACTGACTGGATCAGCAAAGGCTTAAGGAGAACCTTACCATTGCAGACAATACAGGTAGGGTATGGTATGTGTGCAGCATCGGTACAGCAGTCACTCGTGCAGCAATGAGCTCATGGTATTGCTCATCATCGCTTTCCTCCCACTCCACGTCTCCTGTTCCTTCAATGAACGCTGGCGAGGTCAATATCCTTGCCCTGCAGACGTCCTTGTAATTTAGTCGCAGTATGCAGTACATCTGACAGCATGTAGATACAAGCCGCAGTCTTGTACTTGGTCAGGAGAGTAGCAATCCCACGTGCTTCTGTGTCACCTGTCTCATCATAGATTTCTTCAAATGTGCTTACCAGTGCTGGCAGACTTCGTTGCACAGCACGCACATCTCTCTCTCTCGGGCTAGCCAGCGAGTATCACTAGGCTTTTGCGTCTTGACATCAGGATCCTGAAACTCAGCCTGTATCTCAGTAAGCTTTTCCGCTTTCTTAGGAGAATAGTGAAAGGCCTTCCAGATGGTTAGATTAACAAGAACATTTTTTTGGCTCAAACCTTGGATGGCCACGAGGCCCAAAGCTTCTCATGAGGCCACGCACACGGCCTCGCACACCCGCACGGCCTGGTATGCCACGTCTGCAAGTGATGAGCGATTTCACAGATTATAGAATAGGCTTTTCAGTCCAGATCAGTTCTGGTCCGTAAAGCCCTGCTGAAAGGCTTCTGGACCCTTTTCAGAAGCGTTTCTGTCTTATTTTGAAAGGCTTCTGAACCCTTTTCAGTCCAGATCGGTTCTGGTCTGTAAAGGCCTTCTCATAAGGTTTCTCAACCAGTTTAGTTTTGGCCGGTTTGAAAGCGTTTCTGATTTCTATTGGAATAAGGGGATTTGAACCCTTTTCAGTCCAGTTCGGTTCTGATCTGTTGCAAGTTATATACGCACTACATACATACGTACGTACGTAGTATGAAGTATAGATACATACGTACGTAAAAGAGTCTTGCTAGTCAGTTTAATAACTGACCACGATCACTCTGCGTCTTGTACGAAGTCTGCATAGCTAGCTACATACGTATACGTAGCTATAGTGCTATAAAGTTCTCAGTAGTGATATACGGTATTACAGCAAGGCTACCTACAGTGGAAGTGTCACGATCTACGATGCCTCGGCTTTCACTGCATGCAAGAGAACGTGTGAAAACACTTATGATGCAGGGGAAAGTATAAATGATATTGTGCAAGTCTACAGCAGGAGGGAGTCTCTGTATGTCGGCAAACAGTATGGCGATTCCAGAAACATTATCTTGAACATCATTGTATTGCACCATTGCAAAGAAGTGGCCGGCCTACAAAACTGACAGAGCATGTTTTACGGGCCATTGAGAGAGCAATGCAAGATGATGATGAAACAACAGCCGCAGAACTAGGCTTGCTCCTGCAACAAATGGGAGTTTTAGTATCTCCACGCATTATTCTGAAAGGGCAAAGAGCACTTATCGTGGTTCTGCCTACTGTCAACTCATTCATGCAGTAAACAAGGAGAAGCACTTACAGTGGGTGAGAGAGTATCTGTATGTGGACGAGAGAGTATCTGTATCTGTATGACACCATCTTACATCACTAATGTTTGCGTTGCTAAGGCTCCACATATAGCTATGGTGTGCTGGTCATGCAAAAATACCAACCTGGCACGTGTCTACTAGTGGTGGGTCATCGGACACCCGAACAGAGTGCAAGGTAGATTGAGGAGGTGTGCTCATGTCCAGTGAAGGCCCCTCTACAGCTGTGTCCAACACGGTACGTGGCTGAATCCTACAGGAAAAAAGAACTCCTACTGTAACTGTCGCACACACAACTAACACATACAATCACATGACACCATCTTACATCACTAATGTTTGCGTTGCTAAGGCTCCACAAAGTTATGGTGTGCTGGTCACGCATAAAATAACAACCATAACAAAAATACTGTGGGAAAAATTTAATCTTTTGCGTGGTCAGTGGCACGCTCCTATTCTTTCTTCCAGTTTCTCATGTCATTATGTGCTCCTGTATACACACATGCACAGAACAAATTAAACTTGACTACCTATAAATACCAACCTTGAATAGGCTAGCAGGTGACTCAAAAGGTGATTCTGTAGACTCATCCCCTGCCAATGTCTGACACACAGCTGGAACCTGAATAATAATAATAATATACTCATGTTGCTGCCGTAGCGCTTACGCCATTGACCACGCACCCACAGACGCAGGCGGAGCTTGTAAGACCTCCAGTCAGAGGACAAGAGCAAAAACAACCAGAGACCACACAATCCCGATCACCATACAATTCCTTCTTCCTAGTCTCCAATATCAGTAATACAAAGCTCTTAACTAGCTTTAATAATGCTTTAAAATCATCCCTGTTCCAATTCTCAAACCCTAAAATAAAACTTGCCTTATTAAAATTATCAAGTGTACTAAACTCCCCAAACCTCCCCCCCAATAGATTTTCTAATTCAACCATGAAATTATTTCTAATGCTGTCATAATTATGCTGGACACTCCCAGAGAACATGTACCACACTCTCACATTCACCCCTGCATAATTTACACTGCCTATCATCATTTTTACCCCTATGTCTTCCTAACTCTTCATTCAGACCGTTCGTACCTGACCGAAACTTAAACAATAATCTTGTACCCGAATCACCTACCCCCTGCAAATAATTCTTGAATTCTATTTCCTTACAGAAAGACTTGTACAGATTCAACTTAACTTTAGTATTCAAGATGTCATTAACTCTTTACCGACCATTGCGCTTGCGTATTACGTAATGCAATGACCATAGGAATTTTAATCGGTACACGTGCATGGTAACGCATAGCGTTAGCCGCCTCTTGCTGAAAAAGGGAGAAGATTCGCCCCGAAAACTTTGCAGAATCAGAGAGAAGACTTCCTAAGCTTTACTATGATAGCAAGTTCGAGGACGCTGGACTGCAAGAGAGCCATAAACAACAGCAGACAAAATACACAAGGTAAACGTACAGGCATGATAGGCAGATAAACTAGCTAGTGGGGTTGATAAAAGTGTGTTTTAGGCTTACTAGTTTATGATAATACAAGAAACAGTTGAGAAAGAATGCCTGGGGTTGAATAGTATGTCCTGCTATCACTATAGGGGGCTATTCTTTGCCGAGTTTGCCGTTCGTGTACAAGGATTGATCACGGCGACATCATAGGAAATGCATAGTCCTGGCCGCTCCCATGGCTGTGGTGATGTAGTACAGCCACTCTCCGTTGCTCTGCCATTGTCTCAGCTACTTTTCTCTCCCTCTCCAGCCATTCTCACCCCTCTAAGACGTTCATACCTGTCAGAAAAACAACAAAATTTTATATCGATACGAATGACGGTCCGTATCACCGGCACTTACACACAGATCTGGCTGTCAGAGATGGTCCTGAAGGATGATCAGGCTATTTGCAGATCTCCAGCAACAGTTTGGAGTACAGCTGGCTGTTTGAAAGGCTGCCAATGCCGCTCTAAAGCCTAGAATGTTGATCGATAGCTAGCGTGTCAATTTAGCAGGCATTATTCATTTTAATTTTGTCACGATTTTGCATGGGGGAGCCCCGGTAAATGAGGCTAAAATGAAAGAATATGTTCATTATGACGTCGTCAGTCACTTAGGGGATCTCCCTTGAGTGCCGTCTGCCGATCTCAGAGCCGTTTTATACTTATGGCGACTATAGTCGTCATTGGTCGGTAAAGGGGGTGTTACGTAATGACGACTATAGTCGTCATTGGTCGGTAAAGAGTTAAAGTCCTTGTATTCTCTATCCCTCAACGCTTCGTCTACCGTATCTAAAAACAAATTAATATTATCTGCAGCTAATACCTCTTGGCTATCTAAATCTAACTGCAGCAGCAATTCATTAATTACTTTCATCCAAGTTTTCCTCTGCCTACCTCTACATGGTTTCACTTCCCACTCAGCATCTAATAGTACTCTAGGATACCGCTCATTATCCAACTTATTGACTTTATACCACCACTTAAGTTTGCTTCTATCCCTCCTCCCTTTCAAGGACTCTAACCCCATATCTCCCCTTACCGCTTCATTACACGTTTTGGAAGAGCAGCCAAGTATCTTCTTAGCTGCTCCTAGCTGAATGGATTCTAAGGAAGCTGCCTGCCGTTTATTACAAGCCCACACTTCACTACCGTATTCTAAAGTAGGACGAAGTACTGAAACTAACAATAATCTCCTTGCAACGGTACTGATATTTCTATTACTTACAAACCAGTGCAAACGATTAAGCTTTTTCTTCCCATTATCAATTACCTTCTGTACATGACTATCCCATGACCCATTCTCAGCAAATTCAATCCCCAAGTAACAGTAACTTACAACCCTTGGAATTACTTTATCTCCCCACTTCCACGCACGCATATCTGTAATAGCCACCTTAGAAAATACCACAACAGCACTCTTTTTGATGTTAGATTTCAACCTCCATTTGTTACAAAACCCTTGTACTACATTAATCAACTTTTGTAAATCCTCCGCATTAGTAGTTAAACCAACAAAATCATCTGCAAACATTAGTCCCCCAACCTTAACATCATTCTTAATGATTATACCAAGCCCAGCTTTCTCAACCTCATCTAGTAACTGATTAACCCTTTAACTCTTTACCGACCAATGACGCATATATGCGTCATGAAATATTGTACGCTAAACGACCAATGACGCATATACGCGTCATGACAAACGATCGATCGCTAACGGCCAAACTACATTCCAGGGAGATCCCCACACTAAATATTGGCGTCATAATGAACTAATTCTTTCATTTTAGTACCAATTCATCGGGGCTTCCCATGCAAGTCGCGAGATACTGCACAATGAATAATGGCTGCTCAGTAAACAAAAAAAAATACATCAACATTCTAGGCTTGTGTGTGATACTAGCACTTCTGCAAAGTGCTAAATCTATTCTAAAACATTGCTATAGATCTGGAAATAGCCTGATGATCCTTCATGGCCGTCTCAGTCAGCTGGATCTGTGTGGAGGTGCGGATGACACAGGTTATTATTAGTTAGCGATAAAAAAATTCGTCATCACAGGCAGGTACAGCTGATTTTGAGGGGCGAGAACACCTGCAGAGGGGGAGAAAGGTTACTGAGGCCATGACAGAACAACAGAGAGTGCATGCACTGCTTTGCCAGAGCCGTGGGAGCGTGTAAGACTATGCATTTCCCACGATAATCTGGTGATCGAGCCCCGTAATCGGAGGACGATACTGGCAAAGACAGCGCCCCTGCCGTGACAGAAGCGCACAGTTTTCAGTCCCAAGCATCCTATATATATATATACCCTTTATTCTTTTTATAAGCTACCTAGCTCTAAGATTACTTTATTCAATCATAATAGCAAGTTTATTTCACTATCGCTCTGGTATTATTACCTTGTGTTTTTTGTGTCCTGCTGTTGATGACTCTCTCCTTGCCAAATATACTTGAATGAGACATCAAAATGAAGCTTGGGAGCTCTTCTCTCCGATTCTGTCAAGTATCCAGCACAACTTGAGCTCAGTTTTTGGCCAGAGGCGGTAAGCGCTACCTACTATTCGACAACGTGTACCGATTAATTTCTGTGGTCACGCAATGACGTAATACGCATGCGCAATGGTTGGTAAAGAGTTAACGCCCATTGCGCACGCGCATATATCACTGAACTGCCCACAGGAATTTAATTATTTCACGTGCATGGCAGTGCATGCTGATTACAGTCTCGTAGTGAAAGACAGAGCAAGACAGCGACTGAACTCACGGAAGAACTGAAGAGAAGAGCTCCCAAGCTTCATTTTGATACCGGATTCAAGCGTGATTGACAGGAAGAAAGCCATAAGCGGCAGCAGACTTCTCGGGCCCGGCGATGTTGACGATTATCACCGTCACCTACCCTCAGAAACGGCTGACAGAGGCTACAAAGGATTATCAGGCCATCCCCACAGATCTACAGCAGTGTTGTACCTTGTGTCTAGTTGATTACAGAACCGCTAGTGCCGTTTAGCAGCCTAGAATACCCGTCCTTGTTGTATCCGTCTACTAACAGACGTTACTCATTGTATAATAACTCACGAACGGCATGGGGAGGTCCCGGGAAATAGTGCTTAAATGAACGTATTTACTTGCTATGACATCGCTATTCACGAAGGGGATCTCCCTGGAGCGAACTCTTCCGGTAGAATCTCGATCGTTTTACATGACGCATATATGCGTCATTGGGCGTTAGACAGTAAAGCACGCGATGACGCATATATGCGGCATCGGGCGTTAATGGGTTAATAAAAATGGAAAATAGGATAAACAGATTAATCAACACTCACAGTGTAAATTAGAACACATAATGTGTTAACTACATATAAATTTGAGACATGGCTGCTGGAACCCCAAACTTTACACTCTGCCATTCAGGAAGTGTGCAGGTGTAAGAGCAAATCTAAATACAAAAAGTGCTTGATCTACATATACATGCTGCACATCCTGGTCTTACGCAAAATAATACAAAAAACGGGCATACAGTACATGTACGTAGCAAAATTATTTATGCTTATTGCAGAGCCAGAAGAGTAGCTCCACCCTGGAACTCCTCTTGCATGGTGATCGGTACTCCCAAAGAGTAATTATTTACTCCCTCAAGGAGTTATATTATACTCCTTTAAGGAGTTAAATCCTCCCGGCTCTGGGAACTCCTTTAAAAGAGTAACTGTTGTTCCCCATTTTTAACAGTGTAGGTTGTGGTTATTAACGGCAAAGGGAAGACTACAATCAGACTGCAGTAAAAAGCTCAGCGCCCTTGCTCCTCTCCCGCCAATACATACACACAAAACAATCAAACATGAAGACAACTCTGAACTGACTTACCTTGATACCGCTTGTTTCCTTGCTTACATTAGTTCGTAGGCGTTTTGCAGGTGGTTTACCAGTACGGGCTTCCTTTTGGCTCTCACTGCTGGACACTGGGGAAGCTGCCGCCACAGTTGCTGCAGTTCCTTGGGATGCAACCCGCTCTACCGGAGATTTAGTTCGCCGGCACTTCGTAGGTGATTTACCACCCTGGATCTCCTTTTGGTTCACTCTGCCAGACGAGACTACTGGGGACGCTCCCGCCACAGTAGTAACCTCTACCGGTCGAGCTTTAGTTCGTCGTCGTTTCATAGGTGTTTCACCAGAGCCCTGGGTTTCCTTTTGGCTCTCGCGTGGTTTGCTGGGCTGGGTTTCCAGTTGGCCGGACGTAAACCCTACCGGGGTGGCTGCCTCCACAGTAGTTTCAGTGCGTTCGTGCGAGCTTGCCAGTGGTGCAGCGTCACAATAATCCATACACCATGAGTACAAAGCACAAAATTTTATAATCCAAACTCCATGAGCACAATGGATGAACACTTAAGTATCTTCCAAAGTGCACAAAGCACAAAATTTTATCATCCAAACTCCATGAGCACAAAGCACAAAATTTAACCTTGCATGGGCGGATCAAGGAAGCCGTACGTAATTAAGTGTCAGAGTGCTTTAACTATGACTTTATTAAACATACCAGCAACAGTACAACTGCAAGAATTCAACAAAAACGCAACAAATCCAGTGATTGCACAAATACAGAATGCAAGTAAAAAAGCTAAGACTACCTGATGAGGACTATTTGAGCATGTGGCAGGGAGCACATCTGGTAGATGGCTGAAATCAATTCCATTCTGGAGAGCCAATGAGTGGAAGTAATGGAGGGATTTGTTGTGTTATCGTTCTGACCACATGTATCATGCCTTCACACCTTTATCATGTTATCCATCGGGTGACTGCACATATATCATGTAGATTATCGATCATCTGAAAAAAGTTCAATGACATCAACAGCAGAATACTCGACTTCTGCCTCTGTTTTTGCAAACAGGAGGTGCTTGATGGTGCACCCAGCGATTTGAGCAGCACCAAAATAAGATGGGAACTGTTGCTCAGAGCGATAAGATGGCGTACTTGTCACCTGTAGTGACTTAAGAGGCCTGGAAATGCGTACTGGGTTAGTGGTCTTTGGCAACATGGACGATACAGAAGGTGGGTTCTCAAGGCTGGGAATGGGCACTAAAGGTAACTTCTCACTAGTAGAGCTGGACATAGCTGTAGGAGTAAGAGTGTTATATGTAAGAGTCTTACAGGTGTCCTCTGCTTTTCCGAAATAGGCTCATATTTTCTCAGTCCTTCGAGTGACCGATGCCCACTGCCTCAGATTGTGCTCTCTTTGCCATTCTCCAAAATTATTTACAACCCAACGAGTGTTTATTCAGAGCGATACAGCAGGCGGTGTGATACAAGTGTATGGTATCTTGCTAGATACCCTTGTCGGCGAAACAAATTCTTCACCTTCTGAGCGTCTCGCTGTGGCCTATAGTTTTCAGGAGTGCGGAGCCAGCATATTTATGTAAGGGCTGCTCTACTGCCTACGGTCGTTACAGCATTGTCAATTGCTTTGAATTTGGATACGTAATCACATCCTGTTTCAATATTCACCATTAGACTGAGGCCAATATTATAGATGTCAATGTCAGTGAATACATCTTTTTAGACCCAGTTGACCATATACATGGAAGCTGTATCCATACATCAGTTTCCTCAACATTTGATTTGAGAAAGGACAGGTCTGAAATTTACCATCCCTTTTATGCACCGTAGTGTGTAGTATGTCAGAATCAGTGGAGGGATGAGACTGCCGCCTCCCATGACTAATGGTGCTATACAGTACACTTATGCATGGTATCCAGATGGAATGGTTACTACCCTGTAGGTTCCCAGGCTGGGAAAATGAAAATTAGCATCTTAAGACATGCCATGCAGAGTACCTTATTATGCATTCCCACAATCAACATCGGGAACACGAAGAATTCCATCTTGAGCATGCTGAATGGTAAAATTCATATTCCCAAGATTCAGCACCTGGAAAGGAATGGTAACCACAGAACGGGTGCGTTACCATCTTGGAAAGCAGAGTGGTTTACCAAATTCTCAAGATTTAATATGGCATGGGAAAGGAATGGTTTTACTTCCCATGCCAGTGAGCAGGGATGGGTGCATGCACATTCCCAGGTTATAGTCCAGAAACACATTTTGATCATGTAGAGTGGCTTAATGTACATTCCCAAGATCTAGCTTGATATAATTAGGTAGGGATTTACACATTCTCATGTTTTAGTCTGGATCCATGGCGGGACATGAAAAAACTGTACCCAAAGAGTACCGTTGTCTAGGACATGTAGAGTATATGCATCTGCATGCAGGTTTATGCCTGGAGTGAAGCATGCTACATTTGTTTACCTTGGAAAGAAACACTCAACGGCAAGGATCATCCGATCAGCTTACAACAACTACCCATTGCACGTACAACTGCTGCACTAGAATTAATTAGTATGGCTGCAAGATCGTCACCTGATCTATGCTCAAAGTTTCAGATAGATCAGCCTCACTTCTACAATCCCACTATCCAAGAAACTCTTTGCTGCTAGTATGGTGAGGTCTGCCTTAGAGAGGCTACTAAGCTTTCTAGTCTTCATTTTGTCTTGATATTTCCATACCAGTTTCCAACTGCCTCCTGGCCACATCAGTGATCCTATATTCTTTGAATATTTCCCGACCGAAATTGTTCAATGAATTTCGTGCGAACGCATGCGTGTTGCGCGCAAACTCGCGAAATACAGCTAGATTTTTGCGCGCGTTCTCGCGAATTCGCTGCGTCAATTTTAACGCGAAAAACGGCGAGAACTGCAGTCTCACTTCCAGCGCTGGCATGGCAAAATCTATTTGTACCTTCGGGAAGAAAGGCAGCCGGTGCTAGCAAAGCCTTATCGCTTAGAATCTCGCGCGTTTTCGAGTATTTCTCACTGCGATTAGCCGCGTTCCTGCGCGAAGATACGCGATCTCGTAGGTTCGCGCGAAATTCGCGCTCTCGCATACTATCTCGCGCAAATGCAATCAACAATTTTGGCCCCAGTCGGGTTTACATACAACAGCTTCTGCAGATCCCTTGGATAACTGTGCTGCAGCCTCTTCTAAGAGATCACCCAACTCTGCTTCAGGAAAATTCAATGAAGTTTAACCCTAGTTAAACGGAGTTAACAGACAAGACAGCATTTTATTGTGCGTGGGCACTTATGGGGGTGGAGTCTGAGCATGCGCACTCAGATTTCCTACCACGAGGAGGCAAGGCAATTCAACATAGCTACTAGCTTTCTGTCTCTGTGAGTATTAGGTCGCCCCTAAAGAAGACAATGGCAGAGAATGTGACAGCCGCTTCCTCTGGTGCGCACCTGGTCCCGGCATCTACGGCGGGTGAAGGGGAGACGCCGACCCCAATTGTTGGTCTTTCGGATGCCGATGTCTCGAGGCTAGCAGCGGCGGTGGTGACAATACTAGAACGCGAAAAACGGCGAGAACTGCAGTCTCACTTCCAGCGCTGGCATGGCAAAATCTATTTGTACCTTCGGGAAGAAAGGCAGCCGGTGCTAGCAAAGCCTTATCGCTTAGAATCTCGCGCGTTTTCGAGTATTTCTCACTGCGATTAGCCGCGTTCCTGCGCGAAGATACGCGATCTCGTAGGTTCGCGCGAAATTCGCGCTCTCGCATACTATCTCGCGCAAATGCAATCAACAATTTTGGCCCCAGTCGGGTTTACATACAACAGCTTCTGCAGATCCCTTGGATAACTGTGCTGCAGCCTCTTCTAAGAGATCACCCAACTCTGCTTCAGGAAAATTCAATGAAGTTTAACCCTAGTTAAACGGAGTTAACAGACAAGACAGCATTTTATTGTGCGTGGGCACTTATGGGGGTGGAGTCTGAGCATGCGCACTCAGATTTCCTACCACGAGGAGGCAAGGCAATTCAACATAGCTACTAGCTTTCTGTCTCTGTGAGTATTAGGTCGCCCCTAAAGAAGACAATGGCAGAGAATGTGACAGCCGCTTCCTCTGGTGCGCACCTGGTCCCGGCATCTACGGCGGGTGAAGGGGAGACGCCGACCCCAATTGTTGGTCTTTCGGATGCCGATGTCTCGAGGCTAGCAGCGGCGGTGGTGACAATACTAGACCGCCGGAGCCGAGAGACCCCACCAACCTCGTCGCCCGCGGGCCCGTCAACTACAGCAGCACCACCAGGTGATCATGGAAAGTTTTCTTCTCGATGGTGCTAATTAGTGCTGGCTACCTCGAGCCACACATGGCGTGTAGCCAGGGGCTGCGGCGCCTTCGGTTGACAGTCCCAGCATGGCAGTGCTGGGAGGGCTTCTACAGGGCAGTGTTATGACAGGGGCACCCCCGCAGTTGGGCTGTCCTGTGAGGGGCGCCCGAATGCCAAGATGGATACCAGGTCATGCCCTGTGATGGGCAGACCTGTGTGGGGAAGGCTGCCATGCAGCAGGGTGGTGAGAGGAGTGCACCCATGGCTGGGTATGGCCGTGTTGGAAGGGTTCACACACGGCCGAGTGTCATGAGGGACACTGCAGCAAGCCCTAGGCTGGGCATGCCTGTACCTGTGTTGTAAGGGTCCCCGCAGGGCAGTGTCGTGAGGGACACTGCAACAAGCCCAAGGCTGGGCATACCCGTACCTGCGGTGGGAGGGCTCCCACACAGCGGAATGTGACAGAGACATTCCCTTGATTGGGCTTTCCTGTGTGGAAGGGCCCCCACATTCTAGGAATGTCAAGAGGATCAACGGGACATGCTCTGGGAGGGGCATACCTGTGTTGGGAGGGCTCCCGCACAGCAGGGTGGTGAGAGGCACGTACCCATGACTGGGTATGGCTGTGTTGGGCAGGTTCCCACACGGCAGTGTCACAAGGGACACTGCAACAAGAGGGTTAGGCCCAGGGATGGTCTCCTCAACAGGAAGGAAGGAACAGGCCGGGGGCTGGGCATGCACAGCAGCTTGTGGCAAGTGAACTTGCCCAAGACTGGCCCACAGCAGTAGTGCGAACGCTGTGTCGGTCAGGAGCATGGCTGGAAAATTAACCGGGTTGAAGTGTTGCCCCCCACTCCACACAGTACACACACAGGCACACACATTCACACACACCCAGGTAGACACACTCACATACGCAGGCACACACTCATACACATAGACATGCATATGCATCATCACTGTCACGAGGGGTGAGGGCAACACATATAAGGGGCTGCCCAGTCAGATGGGCAGGGCCTGGGTGAAGGCACCTTCGGCAGCCATACGGGAGCTACCTCATGCATGGTAGCGGCACAAAGGAGGTACTTTCCAGTCGAACGGTGGAAGTACCTTATGGGAAAGTAGTGAGAACGGCTCCTCACGGGCTCCTGTCGCAATAAAGTATTTATTGTTGAATTGGTGCAGGGCATGCTCATCATGGCTGAGTTCTCTCCTGTTTAGGAATGGTGCGGATGGGGATACTCCCCCCATTGAGCATGGTGCCCAGTGTGGCTACTGTCAGTAGCATGACAACCCCCATCACCTTCTCAGTGCCAAGTGGGAGCGTGGCTTCATGGGGGACCAGTGGCTTGACAATGCCGTCGGTGGCGCTCCCACAGTTGGCAGGGGCGAGTCCGGGTGCTACCCAGGACCTACAGTTCCTGGTGGAAGGAATCCGCCCAATTCCCAAAAAGCTGGCAGATAAGGTGAATCAGTGGCAGCTTATCAATCTGGCGGAGTTGCTGCCAACCAGACCACAGGGAGACAACGACCTCAGTCTCATCCACCAGGCCCAGGCAGATGGTCAACTAGTGCTGGTTCAATCGGTGGACCAGCTGAGGAAAGCTAAAAGAGGCATTACTGACATCACCTCGTGGGTGGAGGCATTTGCCTCATTGGTGGCTGTCGTGGCTACGAACCAGCCAGCCGCAGTGCCACACCTAATGTCATACATGCTGCGTATTATCCGGGCAGCCCGTGTGAAGGGCAGCAGATGGCTAGACTTTGACCGAGAGTTCCGGCTGAAGGCAGCAGCGCAGGGAAACTGGAGGTGGTCAACCCATGACGCAGACCTGTGGGACTACCATGTGACCGCTGCCGCGGCCGCTAACCAGCCGCTAACCTTTCAGAGCAGGCCCATGCAGAAGCCCGTCAAGAGAGGGAGGGGGCAAGGGAGTGAGCCCACAGACACGCCTCCATGGAAGAGGAAGGCCTGCTACTCGTGGAACTTCGACCGTGTATGTTCCAAGGAGGTGAAAGGGGAAACATGTGGTTTCCAGCACACCTGCTACACATGTGGGCACAGCGACCATGCGGCATGGGAGTGTGCAGGTGGTCACAAGACAGTGGACAAATGACTGTCTGCTCCAGGTCCAGAGACACACCCTGTGTTGTGTATGCAGTATATATACTGGTGACTTGTTGGGTTAATAATGTTGCAGTCTCTCATACGGAAGTGTTGTAATGTACGGACGTATGAGGATCTTTAGTCTAGGTTAGCCTAAGGAAGGGAAGGGGAAGGTATTTGACTCTCCACTCCTATGGGGTGTGATCTACTCCGCCCGGTCATGTTGCCCCCTTCCCCCTCCCCTCCTATATCCCTTGCTCCAGGTACCCAACAATGGTGGCACCACCGGGAAGCCAATGTTTGTGGTAGCCAGTATGCATACACAGATGATTTGGTGGCACTGCAACAGTGCTCACCTCGGTTGACCCAGCCAGGTGTCACCCTGGGCTCCGTTATATCACCACTGTCTGACCGACTTGGGGCATGGTCGCAGGCACTGGCTGCACACCCTGATTCAGTGTATAAGGAGTACATTCTCAGTGGCCTGAGGCAGGGTTTCCGCATTGGCTTTGATTACACAAATCACAGCTATCAACCGGCAAAGAAGAATTTGCCATCGGTGGCTAGTCAGCCTGCAGTAGTCCAGGAGTATATTGAAAAAGAATGCGCAGCAGGAAGGGTCCTGGGCCCGTTTCCGCCGGGCAGTGTACTGGGACTTCAGATCAGTCCATTTGGAGTCATCCCCAAAGGCCACACTCCAGGGAAGTGGCGTCTAATCGTAGACTTATCTCACCCAGAAGGTGGGAGTGTTAATGATGGTATTTCATCTCAATGGTCATCACTGGCATATGTCTCAATTGACCATGTTGTTCAAGCGATACTAAGGCTGGGTCAAGGCACTCAGCTGGCAAAGATTGATATCCGCAGTACCTATCGGCTAATACCGGTGCACCCCCATGACCGACTGTTACTGGGCATGCGGTGGAGAGGTCAGGATTACATCGATGCTGTTCTCCCGTTTGGCCTTCGGTCTGCCCCCAAAATTTTCAACGCGGTGGCTGACTCACTGCAATGGGTGGTCAAGGAGCGGGGGGTCGAATGGTTGTTCCACTATCTGGATGATTTCCTGTGCCTAGGTTCTCCAGGCACAGGTGAGTGCCAATGAGCGCTGGACACTCTTGTGGACACATGCGAGGAGCTCAATTTTCCAATTGCAACGGAAAAAAGGAAGGTCCAGCAGTTGTCCTACCCTTCCTTGGCATTGAGCTGGACACAGTGGCAATGCAGCTGCGCCTCCCGAGAGAGAAATTGGCACGGGTAAAGGCCACAATTTCACAATGGGTGTGCAAGAAAATCGCCTCAAAGCGTGAGCTGCAGTCCTTGGCAGGGCTGCTTCAACACGCCTGTAAGGTGGTGCGGCCTGTGAGAGTTTTTCTACGCCGGGTCTTTGATGCAATAGCAAGGTGCAGCGGCCGCATCACCCCACTCGTCTTAACAGATCCTTCAGGTCCGACATTACCTGGTGGAGTGTTTTCCTTGAGCAGTGGAATGGAGTATCGATGCTCTGGGACCATATGAAAAGCTCCCCTGACACCCAAGTTGTCAGTGATGCTTCTGGGGCATGGGGTTGTGGTGCCCTGTGGCAGCAGGTATGGATCCAATATCAATGGGATACCAGCTTTGCCGGGGAGTCCATAGCTGTGAAAGAGCTGGTACCAGTTGTCATGGCAGCGGCAGTGTGGGGGCATAAGTGGAGGGGCTTGGTTGTCTGTCGGACAATGAGGCAGTGGTCCAGGTCCTTAATGCAGGTCATGCAAGAGATGAGGCACTCTCACACTTGCTTCGCTGTCTGTTCTTCATAGCAGCTACATTCAGTTTTTGGTTTTGTGCGGTCCATATCCCAGGGAGACTTAACACGGCTGCGGATGCCATCTCCAGAAATAATTTGGCAATACTCCATGAATGTAGACCAGATCTTGAGCAGTCTCCATCTCCCATTCTACAGACACTGCCCAGGCTGGTAGGGCCGGACGGCCCAGACTGGATCTCGCCAGACTGGGGATCGCAGTTCAGGAATTCTATGATATGGCACTAGCGCCCTCTACAAGGCGTACGTACATGTCGGCGCAGAAACGTTTCTTAAATTTTTGTGAGGCAGCTGATTGCCCACCGATTCCTGTTTCAGAAGGTTGGCTTTGTGGCTATGTAGCCTTCTTAGCAAGGGATGGCCTCAAGCATAGCTCAATTAAGAGCTACCTATCCTCTATCCGCCATCTGCAAATCAGTGCGGGTTTACCGGACCCCTTTGCTGCCTCTATGCCTCGTCTGGAGCAGGTTCTGAAGGGGATAAAGATTAATCAGGGCCGCCAGGGCCGGAACATGCCCAATCAGAAATTGCCCATCACACTTGAGATTCTGAGGCGAATCAAGTCCCTTTGGCAACCTTATGAGACGGACCCAGATTACATAATGCTCTGGGCAGCCTGCTGTGTCTGTTTCTTTGGATTTATGCGGTCGGGTGAGCTCACAGTCCCCTCTCAGTCGGGGTATGACCCTACATCACATTTGAGTTTTGACGACGTGGCAGTCGATGACCCCCTGCACCCCACCCTGGTACAGTTAACCTTGAAAACATCCAAGACTGATCCCTTCCACAGGGGGATGCAGCTTGTCATAGGGAGCACACAAGATGACTTGTGTCCGGTGGCAGCGTTACTGGCCTATTTGGCAACGCGGGGAGGCTCACCAGGCCCCTTGTTTTGTTTTAAGCAGGGCACCCCACTGACCCGTCCAGAATTTGTGGCAAGGGTAAAGAGCGCTTTGCAGTTGCTTGATTATCCAGCCGATAAGTACGCTGGCCATAGCTTCCGGGCTGGGGCAGCATCGACAGCGGCAGCAGTAGGCCCGGTGATCAAGACCATGGGTCGGTGGGAGAGCTCAGCCTACCTGTTGTATATCAGATTCCCTCGGGCGCAGCTGCAAGGGGTGGCTACAGCTCTGTCCAGTTTCGGGAGATACTGACTGTTGCAGACAGTTATGCCACTGGTTGTACTTGTGTTGTTTGTGGTTAGCTACTTTATATTCATCAGCGTGGGCTATTGGGTAGTTGGGAGTGGTCTTGTGAAAGTTGGGTCGTTTTGGGGAGGAGGAAGGAGCGCCCCACAGGTGTGGGCCGCTTGGAGTGGGCCTAGGGGGCAAGTAGTTGCCCCCCCTTCGCTTCCTCCTCCCCCATCCGCCCCGGTCGGGTAGAGGGCAGTGTGGGCGGATAGGTAGAATAAAATCAGCGCATGCCAACCCAGCTCCTCAGCCCAAACCAGTCTCGGTACTCGTGACATAGCTTATCTGGTAGCTACGGGTTATTCAGAAGTCGCTGTATGTTAATTGGTGTAATTTAACATATTTGAATGTTGTATCTAGCTACACCAAGTTTACCTTGCTTGTCATGCTTGCTTTTTTTTTGTGGCTGGGCCGATAGTAGATGTGTTCTGAAGAAGAAAAATTATGATGCATTTATATCAACAAAATTGCTTCACTACATCTCAAACCACACATACATGTTATCGTACAGTATAGGTAAGCCTGAAATGTGTTACAGAAAATAGATTTTCTGTAATGGTATTTCCACAGAACCAGCATTGCTATCAGAAGTAGTATCACTGCATGCACTCTGATTCCTGCATGTATAATATACAAAAATTACACTACGTTATATACCTTCTCGGTAATTTGAAATGTGGATATGTAGGAGCGTCTAACTGCCAAGTCGAACCACTATGGCACCATATATAAGGAGAGTGTGAACAACTGATTCCCTGGCTTCACTACTACTACTACTACTACTGTTACTATCCCAAAGGCACTACTAATACGCTGTCTGACCTTAACTCCCCTACTAGGTTCATGCATTGACTTCTGGTTCAACATACCTCATCGTGTTTCAAACTGTGTTTACTACCACGATTATGGCAATTGGATGGTAGGTGGGTATGGTCAGGGTCAGTTATAGAGGGCTGACGTGTATCATTGGCACGGTCAGTTTAGCCACAGTGGCTTGCCTGATGAGTGTGTTCCGAATCAGCACTATGTTGGTTGTCAGTTATAGAATCACACTGGCTTGCTTGCGGACTGTGCTCAGAGTTGCCACTGCTTGGGCTGCTGGCAGGATGAGTGGATTCACGTTGGCTTGCTCAGGGGAGCATTGTTGGGATCAACACTATGCTGCATGATTTCAGGATGGGTACACTCCCGGTCGCTTGCTTGGCAAATGTGGTCAGGACCAACACTATGATGGCTGCTGATAGGATGGGTGGACCCACAGTGACTTGCTCGGGGAGTATGGTGAGGATCAACACTATGCTGGTTGCTGGCAGGATCGGTAGACTCGCCATCGCTTGCTCGGGGAATGTGGTCGGGATCAACACTGTGATGGGTGCTGGTAGGATAGGTGGACCCACGGTGACTTGCTCGGGGAGTATGGTGAGGATCAACACTACGCTGGTTGCCGGCAGGATTGGTAGAGCCGTGGTGACTTGCTCGGAGAGTACGGTTGGAATCAGCACTATCCTGGCTGCCTGAGGTGTGGTATGATCAGGGAGTATGGTCAGAATTAGAACTACGCTGGCTGCAGGCAGGATGGGTAGATTCACGGTGGCTTGCTCGGAGAGTATGGTTGGGATCAGCACTGCGCTGCATGCTGGCAGGATGGGTAGACTCACCATTGCTTGCTCGGGGAATGTGGTCGGGATCAACACTGTGATGGGTGCTGGTAGGATGGGTGGACCCACGGTGACTTGCTCGGGGAGTATGGTGAGGATCAACACTACGCTGGTTGCCGGCAGGATCGGTAGAGCCGTGGTGACATGCTCAGAGAGTCAGCACTATCCTGGCTGCCTGAGGTGTGGTATACTGGGCTACTTGGCGATACGAGAGCCTGAGGCCCTCAGCAGTATCTAGGCTGTGCTTGAGCCTTGAGGCCCACAAGCAGCAAGAGTCATTGAGCCAAGGCCCCTTGCTGAGCCTGAGGCCCGCTGCTGCTGCTGCTTGGTGGCTTTCGAGCCGAGGCCTACTGCTTAGGTATAGGGCTGTGCTGAACTGTATTGGAAGCAGACCTGGACCCTAGGCCCCCGGCATTAGATCTAGGGAGACAGGCTAACTATGTCTCCCACGTGCTAGTTGCTTACCGGAAACTGGTTGCGTTCCGGCTTGATGAGGCGGTGGATCGGTTGGAATGGCGGTTCCCGAGGTGGATGCCATGGCGGAGAGGTCAGGCTGGCGAACAGATTGAAGAGGATTGCTCATATAGAAAGACTGTCTCGTTGCCCTGCAGCAGAACTGAGTAGGCAAGATAGAATTATGCGCGTGCGTGGCAGTATATACCACCCCCCATAAACTCCTGACCTTAAACTCCATTATATTCAGTTACATTTAACACTTTGCACGCGGTGGGCCACTTTAGTGGCCCAATACATACGCGCGCTCAGCGCGGCGGGCCACTTTAATGACCAGCCCCCCATTCTAACGCGATTGCATATAGCAACATGCACAGTAACTCGAGCGGTTCATTTCAGGGGTAGACCCTGTTATTAATCGTTAGCACACACTCAAGAATTGATTACATAATCCTGTGACAAACTAAAAACAGCTGAAAGGATTCATTAATACAGAAGAATAAATTAGATAGTGCACAGATGACGTTCCACACAACAGATCAGGTAGCCAGTATGATTGATGGTAGTAATCCAGGTTCTGAGGATGAGTTTTGATATTGAGGAGGATCCTGATTTCCCTTTACCACTGCCGTACTCTGATGATGGTCTGGCATCAAGCTGTGATGATGATGAGATGCCAAACTCTGACAATGAACTGCCGTCAACAGATTCACCACCACACTGCCCTACACCATCGCCTCCTGGGTCACCATCACACCATCTAGCCAAGTCCACCGTCTAGCCCCGCTAGAGGTCAGAATCTTGCAGAAAATAATAATTGTACAATATATGCACACACAGACAAACCAAAATATGGTTAGAAAAACAGCAGATTGGAAGGTATGTTCACTACGAAAGAATGCTCGTAACATTTCAGTACAGTTTGCATGTAGTGTGATAAGGATACTTTATAATGTGTCGACAGGTAGAGGGAGAACAACCAGTCGTGGACGAGGATCCAGTAGAGGACGAGGCTCCAGTTGAGGACGAGGCTGCAGTCGAGGACACGGATCCAGTAGTGGACGAGGATCCAGTCAAGGAACAGGCTCTGGAGTACGAGGAAGGAGACCCAGTTGAGGACGGGGGAGGGGCACCAGCATGGCTCAAGGAGAGTCTGACACAGGACTCCATTGGAATACAGTGGCCCAAGATTCTGACATTCCTCCCACCCCATATCCATTTTCTGATGCGAGTGGTCCAGCCTTGCAGCTCTCTCCAAATCCTGAGCCAATTGACTTCCTTCTGCAGCTGGTGGACAATACCATCATTCAGCACCTAGTTGACACATACACAACTCCTGCACACTGGGAAAGGCTAAAAACTCCAACACTTTAGATAGGAATAATGTCTTTTTTCGTGTATATACCCATGCAGGTATATAGTGCAAGGCTAGGTACAGGAGTAATGAAACTTGTCACTCCCTTCAGGTACGCAGCCGAAAGAATCGAGCAACTCAGGAACAGGAACCGGCTCACACCAAGATCACGATATGCCAACTGGAAGCCTATATCCTTCAGTGAGATGGAAGCCCTTCTCGCTGTTGTGATAAATATGGGGCTGACTCAAGTTCCTGACATCGAATCGTACTGGAGTACGAATTGGATTAGCTCTATCCCGTTCTTCAGCCACCTGCTTGCACGTGAGTTATTTGAACAAATCTTTTGTATGCTGCACGTGAGTCATGGGGATCCAGGGGAGTGAAGAGAAATGCATTGATAAAGTCAAGATCGTGTTGGATTTACTGCTTGCCAACTTCAAGAAGCGTTTCGCCCCTGAAAGGAACCTTTCAGTCAATGAGACTATGGTGGGGTTCAAAGGGAGGTTTGGCCCAAAGCAGTACATGCCAGACAAGCCAACAAAGTATGGCATAAAGACGTTCACTTTGGCCGATAGCAAGCAAGAGTATGTCCTCGACATCCTCGTGTACACTGGAGGGGACACCCTTGACCGTGTAAGTATGGAATATTCCAGCTTGCCCCAGCCAGCTCGTGTGGTGCTTCACCTGCTGCGTGACTACCTAGACAAGGGGCACAGTGTTTTCACAGACAGGTACTACACGAGCATCCCCCTTGCACAAGCTCTTTCGGATCGTTCCACTGGATTCACGGGAACATGCACGAAGAATCGGGTTGGCCTTCCGGATCAAATTCATGCGAAGTCATTTCGTCTCAGAGATGACGAGGTGCAGGCCTATCGCTTGATGACATGCTTGTGGTCGAGTGGCGAGCAGCAAAGAAGAAAAAACCTGTGGTGATGTTGTCAACCAACTGCTCCGCTGCCAGTATTGATGTGCGCTCCCGAGCGACAGGAAACGTATCCTCAAAGCCTGTTGTGATCAATGAATACAACTACTCCATGAATAGAGTAGATAAGGCTGACCAGTTTACAGTATACTATTCGTTTATTCGCCGGAGCAAGAAGTAAGCTATTTTTTTGGCTTGTTGAGGTAGCGATTGTGAACAGCTATATCCTCTACAGTCTTAGCACCCAATCTCCCCTCACTCACCTTCAGTATAGATGGAGGCTGGTAGATGCCCTAGCATCACATCACATGATCACTGCTCCTCCACGCCCTCATGCTGGTCGCCCCCGTGCTTGCCCACTCAACCCAACTGGTGGTGACCCAGCCAGGCTCAATAAACAGCCACACTATCTCGGGAAGAGAGAGCTGCAGGACTGTGTAGTCTGTAGCAACCGACCTGCTGGGAAGAGACGCAGAAGCAAGTTTTATTGCAAGTCGTGCACAGGCCACCCTGCCCTATGCCCTACGGAGTGTTTTGAACGCTACCATACTTTAGAGTATAATGTCACACATCACAACATACCATTACTTCTAAAACTCCTAGCTTATATCTGCCCATACTTTACTGTTGTTTCCCTTTTTAGTCCTGTAATCTATCTTCTATCTTACAATCTGTAGTGAACCCACTCATCCATGACTCAAGGTCGGCAGGTCAATAGACTGCTGACAGTGTGGCTGTATAAAATTTATTCGGCCACACTATCAGTTATTTACATCTAGGTTGCCCTACTACATGTACAACTACATAAAACCACTGCCTAAAAGCTTGTTTGGAAATGTACCTACAGTCTAACTTTAGTTAGCTGCACTTACCATGCCTATAACCCGCTTTCCCCTTCCATCGCTAGCTAATGCGTATAGCTCTACCTACTTACCCATGGTAATCTCACTGTAAACATTACCATCCAACCATGTTTCTCCGTTGAACTTGAAGACTTGGATCTTCTTTTCCACTTGACATCGCCCAAAATGGCATCTTTCTTCAAGTACGCCTAGAAAACTCAGAGCAACTTCAAGGACGCCATTTCCGTGTTCACGTGGTGGAAATAATTCCGTGTTGGGGCGTCCCGCGTGACATCATTTCCGCGTGCAAAGTGTTAATAATAGTGCAATGATATGATGGGCCCTGTAAACTGATGAGGAATCTCTTTGAAGTGAGTTTATATTCCTGGACCCTGTTGCTTCGCTTCTATAATCTTCATTGTCATCCACAATCAGATGTCTAGCACGTTTTTCTGTAGTAAAATTAATTTAAGTTAAGTAATATCATATTAGTGCCAAGTTTATCAACTGACCTGAATAAAGAATACAGAATAAAGTCACAAAAAAACATTTAACAAAATGAAAAGACATATAGGGATGGAATCCCCAAAAAGTAACTCAAACAAGGTAGGAACGAACGACACCACAGTACCTTTACGGACTCCCATCCCTATATCTTTTGACATTTTTCCAACCACATCTTATGCCTGTTACATGGAATGACAGAACGTTAGATCGTAATGTGTACATCCTATGGCAGTTTATTGAAAGCACACTTGTATGATTATAATCTTAACCGCAAATGGATTACATTATGCTGTTGGTCGAAGATAGTAGTGTGCTGTTATAGGCGAGATGTTATTGTATAAGTGGGGTTGGTGTGATGTGGATTGGGCAGAATATATTGAGTCTACCTGTGTATGATAAGTTATAGTGTGAGCTCATGTGTTGTACATGTAAAGTACTGCAATCATGTATTGGCTGTGGATATGGCTGGTGTAGCATGCAGGAGATTGTGGTGTGTGTGTTGTTGGAAAAATGTCTAAAGATATAGGGATGGGAGTCCGTAAAGGTACTGTGGTGTCGTTCGTTCCTACCTTGTTTGGTTACTGTTTGGGGATTCCATCCCTATATGTCTTTTCATTTTTTTAAATGTTTTAATCATCCGTTTCTACTCCACCGCTATACTTTACTCTTGGCAGAGTGATTACCCTCGATATAATACTCTGCCAAGTATAAAGATTTAAGGGGGGTGTAATGTAATGTAATATAATATAATATAATATAATGTTTGGCATGAAGGAGGGGTCACAGAGGTTTGAAACTTATACCATTGTAATCCTTGGGCGAAAACTAAGATTTTCAACCTAGTTTTTTTTTACTTTCAGTTGCTGTGAGGAGTTATGGCCAAAACAAAACTTTATACATTTTATATGTCTCCTTATGGGGCCTCTACAAAGCATGTGGTCAAAATGGCGTCTCTGGTAGTTACATGCATGCCGTCTTCGAACTTAAAAGCGCACGAAGCATCAGAGATCTGGACAGGTTTACTGCATACTTTTACTACTACAGCTCCCAGGTTAGTAGAGTTTGTGTAGCCTCTGTATCAGTAGAGATATGAGCGCAATTAACGGATGGTGTGAGTTTCGAGCAGCCGACCTCGTCTCTCCACAGCAGCCATGGCTGATCCTTGAACATATGTTGCAGACAGAGACAGCAATCTCCCAAAGACCAGTCGCTTTTTCGTAACTCCTCCAGCAGCATTGTCATGCATGGTTCCAGGTCAGTTGTTATTTTCGTGACAGGCTGGCTCGTGACCTGTCTCGCCCCGCCAAAGTCGCGCCCCGCCCAGGTCCCCCCCTCCCCCCAAGTCGCGATTGAAATTTTGACCGCTATACTTTATACTTGGCACAGCGATTACCCTCACGCAGACCGCTCAGTGCTGTGCGGGCGCAGAATCGAGACCAAATGAGAGCTGCCAGAGCAGCACGCAGGCAAGGCCAGGTACAAAATAATAGATTCACCCCAGGATTGTGCCAATAAATTATTATCTGCTCCATGGCTCTAGCTCTGCAGGTAGACACTGAGCGCTCCAGGAACACAGACCGGAGAAGAGAGAGCAGAGTATAGTATCCACTCTTCTGCTGTCCAGGTTGGCACTGCGATCTGCTGACTCTGAATCCAGATCATTCAGCACGCAAAGTCAGCAAGGGGAGAAGGAGCCCAGCCTCCAAGATGGTGATGAGGGGCAAAGCCAGCAGCCCCTCTTCTAACAGAACTCATGTCACTGCTGCTACTTGAATCTTGACATTCTATTCTGTCCCATTATTCTGAACCTTTATTCCCTATCCTATATTATATGCACTTATTCATGATTTAAACAAATGGATTGAACTTAAATTTAATACGCAACACTACAGATAATCTAGATGTAGCTCTGTATGCACATTTATGCAGTGACAAGTATATTGAAATAGTTGACGGTATACTGCACGCCGCGAAGCAAGTGCGGCCGAAGGCCGCACTTGACAGAGGATTGAAACTTATACCATGGTATCCTTGGGTGAAAACCAAGATTTTCAACCTAGGGTTTCTCTGCTTTCACTTTCTGTGAGGAGTTATGGCCAAAACAAAACTATATACATTTTATATGTCTTCTTATGGGGCCCAAACAAAGCACGTGGTCAAAATGGCATCTCTGGTAGTTACATGGCTGCCGTGTTCGAACTTTAAGCGCACGAAGTGTCGGAGATCTGGGCAGGTTTACCCCATACTATTACTAAGGAAGGGTTCCTACAGCTCCCAGGTTAGTAGAGTTTGTATAGCCTCTGTATAAGTAGAGATATGAGCGCTATTAACGGACGGCACGTTCGAGTGATACGCTTGTGAGTTTCGAGCAGCCCACTTCGTCTCTCCACTCACCTGCAGCAGCCATGGCTGATCTTTGAATATATGTTGCAGACAAGAGACAGCAATCTTCCAAAGACCGGTCGCTTTTTCGTAACTTCTCTAGCAGCATTGTCGTTCACAGTTCCAGGTCAATTGTTATTTTCGCAAAAGGCTGGGTTGCGACCCATCTCGCCCCGCCCAAGTCGTGATTCACATCATCCATTTCTACACGACCGCTATACTTTACACTTGGCAGTGCGATTACCGTCGATATAATAACTATAGTATGATGTAACCATCTCTGTGATACACACTTGCACTATAGCTACTAGCAGTGGTGTAGCCAACAATTATGAGTAATCAGGGTAGTATGAATACATGGAAGGTCCCATTAGCACCTTCCACTCTTCACACGTCAGTAGTCGTGGTATTTTTTACTTAGTAATTACCTCTATTTGTACTATGCACTTGCCCACTGCATGATGCATTAGTACTGTGTGTACTATTTCTGGACTTCTGTATTACACTTACTTCTCACAAGGTGCCTGCATGATACATGTATGCACTAGCTCTAGCTATGTAGCTACTGTTCACTTATGAATTATATCTGGTCACTTATAGCGTGTCCCATGTCACTGCTTTTATGAACCCGCTGCAGAAGTAAGTGACTGACGGTTGTGTTTCAGAAAGGGCGCTAGTTTTGAAGAGTGCCTTCGCGCTGTGATTTGGCCGGAGTCAGTGCCGACTACCAAAACAGTAGGTTAGTGCGTGAGTGTAGCTATCATTTCTATAGAGCGACTCAGGCTGTGAGTGGAGTGCGATGTATTCTGTGACTACTCTATGAAGTAGCACATGCAGCTAGATCACAGCGAATTAAGGCCTACAGGGCTCTTCATGGCATACCTTTGTGCCCTTGACGATTGTAGCCTGACCTTTGAACTTGTCAATGATGAGTGGGAGTAAGGACAGCACTGTTGTGCTATTTCATATATTGAAAATTCAGTGATGACAGTGAGCTCAGAGCTTCATGCTGGTTTGGGTTGGCTTTCTTTCAGCTTTGTGTGTCTGTACAAACAAGGACAAGCTTAGTAGCTGAGAATAGTGTGGACTGTTTCCTCGTTGAGTTTGTAAAGAGTACCGCGATATATCTCCACCCTTGGTGTGCACAGTTCAAGTCTAATTGAATGTGATACACAAGACTGGATTTCTTTGCTTACCCCTGAATGACAACACTTATATTTACTATGCCTTGCGCAGTAGACTAACCACTTCTACATGCAGAAGTGTTTTGCTACAGTAGCTAGCTACTGTGATTTGAGATAGTATGAAAATTATTATTAATAAGTAGTCATTTGCAGACTGTCCCTCTCGTTTTTCTCCACAGCAGTTCCTCCCACTGTCACACCATATGCATCTCACTTCATTCTGCAAAAAAGTCATGGCACTCAAAGCGGTCAATATAATAACTGTAGTAGCTATGCTATAACCATCTCTGTGCACACATGCACTATACTAGCAGTGGTATAACCAACAATTAGTGGTATTATTTCTAGAAAACATACTGATACAGTAGCTATAAAGGTATAAGTAATCAAGTTTGTATGAATATATTATATGTGCGTCTCATTAGCCCCTTTCTCTCCTCAGATAGACCTCAGTAGTCATGGGAATTAGTAATTACCTCTATTTGTACTATGCACTGGCCCACTTCATGATGCATTAGTACTGTGTGCACTATTTCTGGTCTTGTGTATTTCACTTACTTCCTACAAGGTGTCTGTATGATACATATTATGCACTATAGCTCTGGCTATGTAGCTAGCTACTGTTCACTTGTGAATCAAATCCAGTCACTTATTGCGTGCTCTCAAATGTGACCACTTTTAATATCGACCACTTTCCTCTCACTTGGCACTGCGGTTAACCTTGTAACAATAAAAACAAACAAAAAATGCTAAAATAAAAGTGCCTAGCTCTTGGCTCAGCGTAAAATCGTCATTCATGAAGGAAATTTCATTCCTGAAGTGACGGTTTCCAGTAGCCTGTCATTTACTTTCTATGACGTACAATAATGCATCATCAGGCTTTGGAGGTATGCCATGATGTATACAAAATGTGTCATTGGGGCTTTATAGCTAATAACTTTGCATAGCTATCTATGACTAAACGCTATCTATGACTAAACTACACTGCAAAAACAAAACAGGGCCGTCAGGGCGGCCTGGGCCACCCCACTTTTTATGCCAATTACCCCCCCCCCCCTTTTTTTTTTTTTTGCAGGTCTTTGACCTTTGAACTCGTGCGTAAACGTCATGTCGTCTGGTGGTGGTAGCTAACTGCCAACATCGGGAATTGGTGTCAAGGCACATCAATTTTCTTTCTTTTACTTGACTCAGCATGAGTTTAGAACTGGTGAAGCAGAAGTGTTTTGATAAAGCTGCGAGAGAGGAGGCCTTGGTACGAGGCTAGGATTATGGCGATCTCGAGAGCACGATCTCTGCCTGTATTGAGAGAAACAATATAGATCTACATAATGTTAGTGCATGAACTTCAATGTCTGAACTTGGAGACTTATAGTGGTCAAAATGATCTGCCTGTATGCACATTGTTGTGCAACTCAGATACCCCTAGTTGGGTTACAACAACCTTTTTGTTTTTGCAGTGGTACATATTACACAAGTTCATGAATTTCACTTCGTGGTTCACTACTGTCTTTTTATAAACTCATCCCTCTTTGTTTGAATAAGTAACTAACTGGCATTATAAACACATGCGTGCCATGGATGCCAGATGTCCCCCCACATAACAAAAGTCATAATGTATAGATCTAATTATACTCCTACATGTGGGAGTATTATATGTAGCTATAATAGCACGTAGCAGCTAGGCAAATTGTGTATAGTCAACTACCAGCTAGCAGTGAGGAATTATCAACAGAAATATGTGTAAGAAATTATTTTGAAGCTGGAAATGGCAGAAGGTACAGTGGCTACCTGCTGTATATAGTGGCTGTACAGTAGCTATAAGTATTCATACTAAATTGTGTTCAATAAGAATAATAGTGAAATCTGTTAGAAGGATGGTCGATAGCATCTCTCACTTTGATCACCATCATTATGGATAGCAACACCATGACAATAGTATACTAATAATACTACTGTCTTTCAGTGATTATTATACAGCAGTTTGTTGGGTATGATTATCTTTTTTTACCAGCCGGGCGCGCGCTTCGTGCGCACCCGGCTGGTTCTAAGATTGCTTTCATGTTTTCCGTTTGTCTGTGTGTTCGTCCGCAAATATCACGTGCGCTAAGTTACATCATTCTGTTACTATGCCACTATAGCCACGAGCGCAGTGGAAGCTGGCGAAAGAGTGGTAGGTAGTGATGATAGTTCTGTCTTGGCAAGTTCTGATTGTTAACTGGAAGCGCACTACGAAATTGCTGTGTCAGCACTTTCGCTGGCAGCGCTACGTGATGAGACTGTCTGATCCATTCTACAGCTGCATTAAGCTAAGACTAATCTGCTGCTGAACACAACCTTCAATTGAATGATTTGTGTAAAAAAACACCCGGCTGGTTTTTAGATATGAAATATCAGTCTTGTTTCCGGACATTCAGCTGTCATATGGCTATAATAAGTCGTGAAATACTTGTCTGTAAGATTAAGAATAAAGCAGCTCACATGCAGCCACTACCAGAAGGGAATGGTAAAATATTGACCATTATGAACAGAAGCTTTACATGTAGCTACTAAATAGTGATAGCACAAACGGAAGGGTTATAGACAGTCCTGAAGCTTGCTGGGCAGTAGAAAACGTTACGTACAATATTCTGTGTCAAGTGTAACAATTTAAGGGGGTATATTATATAAATAAGTAATGTTTTGGTATGAAGGAGGTCAGAAAGGATCACATTTATACCATGTGATCCTTAGGTAAAAACTAAGCTCTACTTTTAGTTTCTGTGACGTGTTATGGCCAAAACAAAACTATGTGCAGCTAAATTTTATATGGGTCTTTATGGGGCCACTAAAGCATGTGTTCAAAATGGCATCTCTATGGCTGCCATCTACCACACAAGGAAGGCTTGCTCTAGCTCCAGGTTAGTAGAGTCTGTATAGCCTCTGTGCACGCGAGTTTCGAGCAGGACAGCCCATCCCTCCACCGTCCCGTAGCAGCCATGACAGATCCTTGTATACGTCATATATTTAATTATTTTCATGATTTTTGTACCACTAATCAATTCCTCTCTGATTCTCAATTTGGTTTCCGCCCTGGCCGCTCCACCGAGTCTGCTCTTCTTTCTATCACTCATTCTTGGCTATCCTCTCTTGATTCTCACAACTCTATCTGTGCTACTTTCTTTGAGTTACGCAAAGCTTTCGATTCTGTTCCCCATCAACCTCTTCTGCAAACTCTTTCTTCCATCGGCCTTCCCTCTCACCTTACTTCTTGGTTGCATAGCTATTTATGCAATCGCTCTCAGCAGGTCATTCTTAACGGTTCTGCCTCTCCTAAATCTCATGCTTCATCTGGTGTGCCTCAAGGCTCTATCCTAGGTCCTCTCCTCTTTATAATTTACATTAATAGTCGGTCTGATATCTCCCTCTCCCCTTCCTCTAAACTAATTCTGTATGCTGATGATATTCTTTTTTCTCATCATTGTAATTCTCCTTCTGATATCTCACTTATTCAATCAGACATTGATGCCATCTCTTCCTGGGTTTCTTCTCACCATCTTACTGTTAACTCTTCTAAGACTAAATACATGTTCATTTCTTTTAAACCTTCTTCTTATTTCTCTTTTTTCCCACCTCTTTTTTTTAATGGATCTCCTCTTGACCGTGTCAACTCTTTTAAATACTTAGGTTTAGTGATTACTTCTAATTTATCCTGGTCCGCCCACATCCAATCTATTAGCTGTAAATCCAGGCGACTAATTGGTATGCTATATCGCCTTTTCTATCGTCACTCTAGTCCCTCTACTCTTTACAAACTCTATTCTTCTCTTATTCGCCCTCATCTTGAATACTGTTCTTCTGTCTGGGACCCCTCTTCTCCTGCTGTCATCTCCAAGCTCGAAAAAATTCAACACTTTGCTCTAAAGCTCTCCGCTAAAAGTTGGTCTTCTAACTATCCTTCTCTTCTGCGACTTTTCAACTGTCCCTCTCTTTCTTCTCGTCGCAAGAAATCTAAACTCACTTCTCTTTTCAAAATTCTAAATGGCTACATGTTCTTTCCTCCTCACTCTTTCCGCCTGCTTCATGTTCCTGCTATGCCTACCCGCACCTTCCACCCAAATAACCTATTTGTACCTCGTGCTCGTACTTCTGCCTTCCTGTTCTCCTTTGTGCCTCATTCATCCTCCCTCTGGAACTCTCTGCCTCCTCACCTTAAAGACTGTTCTTCTATTGGGTCTTTTAAGTATAATTTGAATAATTTCCAACTGCTGTGATCTTCATTTGTTTTTAGATATACTTATTATTCTGTTGTTTTGCATTTCCATTGCTCTTTATATTAGCTAAATGCTATTGAGCAATTTTTCTTCGAATAAAAAATAAAATAAAATAAAATAAAATAATTTTACAGATGGAGACATCAATCTTCTGAAGACCAGTCACCTTTTTATAGGAGCATTACTGTATAGGTTCAGGGTTAGTTGTTATTCTTGTGACAGGCTATCTCATAAAAATATCTGTGTCTTGCCATGCCCCAGGTCTTGCTTCATTACATCCATATCTCTGCTCACCTGCAGTACTTACGGTACACTGTCTGGTCACCCACTTTACTTATACTTGGCTGAGTGGTCAAACTCAATTAATAAAATTAATAACAGTTAAACGTATTGACTATTAAAATACCACTAGCACTCTTTTCTTATTTGTAAACAGCAAAAAATATATGTTTCGCAATATATATACTACTTGTGTTGGTTGAGGGAAGCGTCAGGCTCTTCCCTCCAGCTCCCATCCTATCCCATGACTATAAGAAGCTAGGAAGCTATTTATGCAGGTAAAGAATTCTAATATTATCTCTTTTAGCCTCACTGTTACTGATGTACATGGATACATTGACTAATGAAATTAAGAAGATTGTTAAAAAGGAAAACGGAAGCAAGTATGGATACCAAAAGCAGAAGACAACCATTGATGATGATCTATTCACTCTACATAAGAAGCATTGACTTGCACTTAATTTTTACGTATATTTACTTCATTGAGGTTGATTTGGCCTGATGTTCATTTAGTTGCCATTCTTCCTTATAATATACATAATTACAATACTCTTTTTTCTATAGACAAACATATTTTTGTAGCCACACACTTTTTGTAGCTCAACAAAATGCAGTTGCTCCATGTATTAACAACAGTGAGTAACATACCTGAAGGAATTAAAGCCGAGATAATGGCAACCCTTTCGGAATGTAACCAACAGTGCATGAATACTCACATAACATAGCTCTGGACCACTGACCAAAGCCTGACTGAAGACTTTGTTGACTGGCACCCTGAAATTTCTTTATCTTAGTTCAAGAGTATTATAATTACACTGCCAAGTATAAAGATTTAAGGGAAAAGGGGGTATATATGTTATAGTTATAGTACAGTTGTCAGGAATTTATGGCAGTAAACGAACCGAGTCCGAGGGCGGTAGCCCGAGGGCGAGGTTTGTTTACGTTGCCATAAATCCCTGACAACTGTACTATAAGTATTATATATCCCTCGAGGCTAAGCGAGTACGTACGTCATTGGTCAACCAATTCGTTCCTTGGATACTAAATTTACCTAGTTACATTCATGCAGAAAAACAGGTGCTAGTAGCGAAAAAAGTCTGAAATGGCTTGTCATTACTCGAACTCTTGCGTCGAGTGGACTGACTGTCCTGGTGCGCTCCAATTTGATACTATCGGACCACACCCAACTAGCGAAAAGCAGCCCCACCTCCTATCCGCAAATGAGCAACCCCGCCCTTCAACTAGCGCGGAACCGTCTGAGCCTCTCCCTCAGCCTCGCTTTCAATAGTTATTATGCTCTCATTATAGCTACATGCACTGCTGGAACTTGTTACAACTAATTCATATCATTTTTTGCTTGAGGGGACAAATTATGAACCATAATTTCCCTTGTAGCCCTGAGGTGCCAAATTATGACTTTTAATCCCCATTCAGTTCTATTGCAGTAGTATACTAGGAGGGATATATAATCTGATTGATGGAAGGGTCAGGGAGGATCAACACTGGTACCATTAGCTATGACCCTTAGATGAAAACGTATGTAAAGCTAGCTAGCTTCTCTAGTTTCAATTTGTGTGAGGAGTTATAGCCAAGTAGTAAAAAAAACTTGTTATAAAGCTGCCCTATATAGGTGAGATTCTAGTGGCCTAGTGGCAGAGACCTGGGACTGGTAAACTGAACTGAGCCTAGTTTCGATCTGCACTGGCTACATGCACCTTTTTTGTCTTGTGTTTTTTACCTGGTTCTAAGATTGCTTTATGTTTTTGTGTCTGTGAGTGTGTGTGTGTGTGTGTGTGCGTTCGTCCGTAATTATCACATGCGCCAAGTTACGCCATTCAGCATTCCTTCACTATGGCTCTATAGCCACAAACGCAGTGGAAGCTACTGGAAGTTTGCAGGCTCAATAGGCCAAGGCACGTCAAGCTAGATTTGTAGATTTGTTGATAGACGGCAAAAGAGTGGCAAGTAAAGATGATAATTCTGTTTTCGCAATTTGTGATCGCTCACTGGAAGCACACTGCGAAATTGCTGCAGTTAGGATGATTTATGAAAAAAACACCCAGCTGGTTAAACTTTTTAGATATGGAATATCAGTCTTGTTGTAGCTCTGTTTATTCTTACAAGTTTTGTTTCTGACTAGGCATGTATTTACCCCTTCTTTAGTATTAAATCTTATTCTCTATGTTAGAATATCACTTTCACGTAAACACAAGTTAGCCACGGCTAGGGTGTGCTAGCTATCTCAGTAGCCAACTTCAGGACAGGAATGTTACTTGGGAGCTCTTGGGAATCACTTTAGTTCAAGGCAAGTACTTGCCTTGAACTAAAGTGTGTAGTTACGATAAAAAGCCACAGCGATTTCTGTCCTGGGGATAGCGAGCCTTCATATATGTTCACCATAACAACCAGCCACAAAGTGATAACTTGAACAGAAGGGGTAGACTTCACCCCGCCCAGATAAGTTGTGACGTGTCTGAAGCATGGGAACAGCTGTAGGGCTGAATTTATTTTTGCAAAAAAAAAATGCTACAGTCCTAATGATTATCATATTTGTGTAGTGTGTGTCCAAATTGATGTGAATGGCGGAAGATATGTGGCACGGCTGATCAGTCCATCATGTCTCTTTACTTGCCCATTCTCAGGTACATGAGAAAATGTACCTACACTGCAAAAACAGGGGGTTGTTTTAACCCAACTTGTTTACCACAGTTGCATTTTAAAGATCAAAAACAACCCTCATGTTTTTGCATGCACACAATTTAAGTTTCAAAAACAACCCTCATGTTTTTGCAGTGCATGTACAAAACACGAGAATTGTTTTTGATCCTTAAATTGCAACTGTGGTAAACAAGCTGGGTTAAAACAACCCTCCTGTTTTTGCAGTGTACCCTGGAGGTCAATCTGCCAAAGTATAAGCCTCTGGTATCGTGCACGCCTAAGTCATGTTATTATATCGTTTGCTCACCGTACTTTACATTTGGCAGTTGGTTCGCCCTTGATTGTGCAAGTGTTGTTACCTAAAGCTTGTACATATGGCAACCTCAATCAGTAATTTTGCATGTCATAGGCAGTACTTTATAACATAGTATGCAGGATCAATAAACTTGAAGGTTTCTATACTACCAATAAACTAGCAGCTACGGTAATCCTTTCAACTGTCACAAGTGCCCCCAAGTACAGATCTTGGAGGAGAGTAAGGGTACTTTAACCCAAAAGCTTGAGGACCAACTACCTCCATTGCCCTGATGGTCTTCATCCTAGGATTTGCAAGAATGCCCAACAGTGCAACCATCTTGCTTTTCAGATCTTCATCTGATGACGTATATGGGGCTCCTAGAAAGAAAAGAAGTATCAAATTATGGCTGAGCACATTCATTTTAATGTTTGAGATTACATGTACCTGTGTAAAGATCCACAAAGGCGATAACATCGGGTGTACATGCATACATTTTCGCATTATCAGGACTAGTAGCAATGTAGATCTCATTCTGTGCCTTCACTACAGCTTTGTATCCATCAAACTTCTGGTTACCAGATATGGTGATTTTAGAATAGCTGAATCCACCTTGAGTCTCCTGCGTAACATCTGTAATCTGTGCGGGTAGTAGGGTCTGGCTTGACACCAAGAGACTGCATGAACCATGTAATTATTTATCTTGTGCTTGGATGGCTTTCTACCCAGACCTCCTTATCCAGATATTTTCTCCACAGCTGTGAAGAATATTTTTTCCTTCGCTGTGCGATAAAAGTTGTGATGGAGGAGGCCGTAGGTATGCTTGGATTTTCCAGTATGGTCAAACCTGGTTACATGCATGCATTGAAGCTTACACCATGCAGAAATATTCACTAATAATATCTGGTTCGTATATCCTACATGTAAACTTTTGCAGTCTGGAATTCAGATGACACTTTAATACCACAATCAACAAATTTAGCTAAGTTTAACATTTGCATGTAATAGCTGATCCTCCAATGAAATGGTTCCTTGTTAATGTAGCCAAATAAGGGAAATGGGGGTATTACGGAACAAAACACCTAAGCCTCTGGGATTCTAGCAACCGTACGGCAAACTAGCTCATGGATACAAGTTACAAACGGTACAAAAGCAACAGCTAGTACACTAACTATAAACCAAGTTTCATTGGTGTAGCGCTGCACAATCACTATAAATTTTTCGCTACCCTATTGCAGGTAATACGTAACTCCCGAGGGTATTTCGGAGCACCCCACTGATCTGCAAAGGCGCAGTGGAGGACTGTAACTGGTATGCTAGTTTAGTATCTACTAATATTATTTTAGCCCGCTGTTTGGGGAAGCAGCTAGTCTAGTGGTCAAGCTACACTAAATTGTCGTTGCGGTTGATACATGCATATGGATGCGAATATGTGCAGTTATATAAAAGCAATCGTTGCCGCCTGGACAGACAGGAAGTTTGGTAGTTGCTTGGTGCATTCAGCTGTTGGCAACGTCTAGTAACTCCTCCAGTCATTGACTCAGCCAATTTAGTAGGTGTTCCAAATTACCCCCCTGTTCCGAAATACCCGCATTTCCATTCATAATTATTGGACCTACTTCTCCAGCAATGATTAGCACAGATCCTTTTTCCTGCAGGAGAATCTCTTCAACTGGACTCTTGTTCATTCTGAGGGATCTGATCACTCCTCTACCCAGCTGCCAAGCATGACTTGTAGCAAAGGATACACCCTTTCCCGCAAAGTCCTTGTATGATTCCACTCCAAATGATACTCCTGCAATGGATCTGATTACCATGGGTTATGACATGAATTTGAGTATGATTTGGGAACAATTGAATGACCAAATAGACAACGTAATTGCGTGAGCGAAATGAACATAAGTTTGCCTTTTGCAAGTGCAATTAGTATGACAATCCATGTAATTCTGTGTTAATCACATAATATTATCACAATTTTTATAGCTATAGCCATTATTGAACTAACAAGACTGATATTTCATATCTAAAACCAGACAGGTGTTTTTTTTACATAAATCAACCAACTGAAGGTTGTGCTCAGCAACAGGTCAGTCTAAGCTAAATGCAGCTGTAGAATGGATCAGCTTGGCTAGACAATCTCATCTTGTACAGCTTCCAGTAAAAGTGCTGACACAACAATTTCATAGTGTGCTTCCAGTTAGCGATCAGAACTTGTGCAAACAGAACTATCATCATTATCTACCACTCTTTTGCTGTCTACTAGGCAACACAAAACTAATCTAGCTTGACGTACCTTGGCCTGATGAGCCTGCAAACTTCCAATTGTGTAACTTATACACTGTAAAAATAGAGTGGTCATTTTAACCCATATAAGGTTAACTCAGTTGCATTGCACCACAGAATGTACAGTTAAGTGCATATCAGTAAGATCACTTTACTCAGGGAAACCCATCTACGTTGTGTTTCTGTGGTGGGGATAGCAACAGGCTGAATGGGAAAGGTATGCATTGTTAATTGGTCTTTCTATCCTTTTGAAATTGGAGAAATATTCGTGTAAAGTGATCCACTTGTTTACACATTGTTTTGTAGCTAGACCGTCTAGCTACTAAACACTGACAGCAATTAACTTTGTACCAACCTGTTACTATCCCCACAAAGAAAAATGATATCTGGGTTTCCCTGAGTAAGTGGTCTTATTGAACTGCACTTAACTGTGCATTCTCTGATGCTAGTATCGCAACTGAGGCAACCCTATATTGGTTAAAATGACCACTCTGTTTTTGCAGTGTAGCGCACGTGATGATTGCAGACGAACACACAGACAAACGCAAAAACGTAAAGCAAGCTGGTAAAAAAAGTGTATGATTACAAAAGTGTGCAATTATAATTAGCTATATGAAATAATTACACTCCTTTCAACAGGGGTAAAATGTACTGTCACTAATACAGTATATGTATAACAGTATGCTTGTAAAGACTTACCCTAGCTTGACAGCTTCTTCTCGAAAAAACTCTTCCAGTGTCGCTGGACTTTCAACATAAGTACAGCAGGTCATGTTGCCACTGTTATCTGAGATAGCACTTGGATAGGGCTTGACACCATAGATAAAGGGAAGAAACATCTGCAGCTTTGGTACTGACCTATCCACCCCACTGCCATCGAGGAGCCCTAGCCCTGTCTTCTGCCCTGTTACAACTGGCAGAGGAGCAAAAGTGTTAATTCCTCCAACTTCCACAGTAATAAGATTCATGATACGGTGATCCTGCAAGAGGAACAGAGCATGGCATATACATGTACAAGAGCTAGACATTAATTCTAAGCCTATTTCTTACCATAGGAATAGGTGCTTCTGGTCCAATGTCTATTTTTTTTAGGTCATTTGCATCGGCCACATAAACTACCGAACCGTCATCGAGGATTTGCTTCTTCACCTTCACCTTATCATTTCCTGTCTTGCCGCCACCACTTTCAGGATCACACACTCCACTAGCCAAGGCCTGCTGGACTGCCTGCAGAGCATACGTGGCTTGCATTCCTAGGATCTGCTCCACATTTAAACCTGCAGCACCTGGAGCTCCAATTAAGCCAACGGCACAGATCATCGTCTTTTCTGTAGCAACACTATTGATCGTCAAAGAAAGGCACTAAATCATCAGACATTCTGCATCATTGCAGCTGCTCTAACTATGTGGACTATAATGCCAACCTGCTGTGAGGGTTGTAGAGCTTTAGTTCCTTCCCTTCATTCCAGAGTGCCAGTGCTGCATCTTTCCCCAGCTTCAGGACTTCCACCTCCTCCACTGCCCATTATCCCACAACCAATGCAAAGACACTCAATATCATCAGCACTCAAGTACCAGACACCAGCTTTTTCTGAAAAGAAATATTTAGTATAGGGTACTTAATGGTGAACTGCAGATACTCTTTTGCATATCCATGAAACATAGAAATGGAAATGGAAACTGCAAATGGAAATCCCAGATTCAGACCCAAAACCCTCACTCGGATACGCTGAACTCATAATATGCAGCCTTCCAGATGGTTGACCAGGGCATACAGCCTTTTTTTATGCCTGTTTACCCTGCACCAGTGTTCTCAGTCGGCAAAGTGATGTACACATGTACAACTTTGTTCATCTGGTGCACAACTTCAGGTAAGTTCCTAGAAACAATATTCTGATATTCATAGTAGACTGATACAACTTAAGGTATCCAATGATGGCATATCCATTACGATTTCATCTAGATTAGCTCTCTGCTCCCATCATATCAAAGCCATACAATGCCACACCTACACTGCAAAAACAGAAGGGTTGCTTAACCCAGCTAGGGTTATCCCAGTGGCAGCTTTGCTAAAAAACAGTGTGCATACATGCTTTTGATTACCATTTTAGATCTCCGACAGCAGAGTATGCTAGCTATATAGGTCACATAGCTTTATTTACAGTGCTTTCAAGAGGCAACTTGAATGCCCTCATAAAAGCTTTTGATGTACGTGGTTGATAAAATCCATGGGACACCTGTTTCAGTAGCCACTAGCTTCCTACTCTACTTTGGTGTGCCATATGATACTGTACCCCAATTAGAAGTACATCGCCAATAATTGAAAAGCTTTTAAGAGGACCTGCAAGTTGCCTCAGAAGTGTAATTTCTGAGGTCACTTAATCATTCATTTAAAAGCTTCCAATTACCCGGTGTCCTCTTCAATAATCTAGTGTGGTATGCCATATGATACTAAATCCATACATCAAAAGCTTTTATGAGGACATTCAAGTTGTCTCTTGAAAGCATAATAGCTATGTGACCTGTATAGCTAGCATACCTTGCTGTCAGAAATTGGAGATCTAAAGTGGTAATCATGTATGCACAGTTTTCCCCCCGCAAAACTGCCACTGAGATAACCCTAGCTGGGTTAAAGTAACTGTGTGTGTATCTGCCACCAAAGGCATTATTGGTATTGTTTTGTGAACTGTAATATTGGAAGAATAAGGGAGAGGTTTGTTGGAATGTACACCCTCAGGCTGGGAGTATGCGCTAGGGATTTGGAGGAGTTATGACTGTAGTAATAATACACCTTTTACACTTCCATTCACTGCCTCATTCTCCCACAATTTACTATACCTCGTAACTTGATGTTACCAGAAATATGCATTCCAACAAATTGATCATGACTACTAACACGTTTCTCGTACATAGGTACTACACATATTATGACATTTCATCTTTACATGCAACTGGTGTGTAGAGTATTCAATTAGAATTTTGCACATAAACCTACAACTGAGATAAACCTAGCTAGGTTAAAGTAACTCTTCTATTATTGCAGTGATATTATAGTAAGCCATGAAATCATAAAAGAAGATTAAGCTGTAACAGAAGCTAGCTGTTTCCATTTCTGTTTTCAATTTCCATTTCCACTTTCTGTTTCCATTTTCCATTTCCAGCTTTTCCGGCATTCACTGTCTCATATCATTAATGTTTATCCCCCCTCCCCCCCACCACCACCACCAAGTCCCTTGGTATACATCAGTCCAATTAGATTGCACTTGTGTATGTGCACATTGGTACGGCACCTGAGATAAACATATAGCTGACTTTAAGTAACCCTTCAGTTTTGTAGCGATATGTTTTACTCTTCACTGTCATCAAGTGAACACTGCATGTGATGTGTGCAGGCCAACCAGGCAACCACACTCAATAATTCATCAGTGTTGGAGACTCTATAGCTATTAGTGCTACTCACGTGACCCTCAACGAATCAGAAGTCTCTAGATCGATCACATGACAGCGCTTTAAATCTGCATAAAGCACACTTATCGCGGTAAGTGTGCATTATTTGGATAACGCACAATTTTCTAAATGACGCCCGCAAGACCTATGGCTGTTTCGGGTCGGTGAGAGCACTAAAACAGTTAGACACCAGTTCACAGTACATTACGGGGTTAGTTAGTGCGCTCGGTCAAAGTAGCTATAGGTCTCGGGCAGATAATGCACTCGCCTTCGGCTCGTGCATTATCCTGCCTTCGACCTATAGCTACTTTGACCTCGCACACTAATTAAACCCTGTAATGCACTGCGAACTGGTGTATAACTATTACATAGTTGTTTATAATACACAAGGTACCCCAGCATGCATGCATCGTTCCTAGTATTTTCTGAAAATGGCTAGTAGCTAGCTACTAGTTTTACAATTAATTCTCAGCTTTAGTATAGCAAGGAGCTTATGAGTGCTGTGAAGAGGCAGGATAAATATAGTATTAGCCTATAGCTACGTAGCAGAGGTGCACCATGGCATCTGTTTAGCTGTGAGGAAAATAAATATCTGACTGCATGCTGACAGCTGTACAAGGATATAACTCACTATCAACTACTGGACCAGGCAGGTTGACAGCTTCATCCTTTTTCTTGTCTTCCAAACTCCGAAATGGCCAGTGCGGATGCTGAATATCTTGCTGGACGTGCTGAATGCTCATTGCTGCAACTCGATTGATCCTTCGCTGGGCCCTGTTGCTGACTGCGGTAGAAACGCAATGTATATAGACCTATTAGTTTACTTTACGGTCTCCTCAGTCATGCTTCATGTGTAGCAGGCTCCACTCCCCAGCTTTCACAGAAAAACACATACGATAAACGCTGGAGGGTGGAGCCTGGGAACGAAGCTACTTCGCCCGCCCATCAACTGAACTGGACTTTGTGAATGTAGTAAACCTATAGTCCTGTAAGGGGGCTTTCACAAACCTAAAGTGACAACAGTTATTGACATTGCAACACTAACTTAAAGGCCAGACCCCCCCTCCTCCTTATCGCCACATGATTATAGAACATGGACAATACATACTAACGTTAGTACGTATTGTCCATGTTTTATACACAGATGAAAAATAAACAACTCACCTGTCACAAAAGTAGAAGTTGTACGAAGACGGAGTCTGTAAGTGAAGAAGGATGATCAGAGGGGATACATTTAGCACGTATCTACTGCGAGAAAAGTTTCTCTGCAGTAATAAAGGTATAAACACTTACCAGTTCCAGGCGCAGTGCTTTATAGACGAAACCGCAGCATTCTTTAGCGGCTGAGCTGCGCGTAACGGAGTGCGTCACGACCACACGCCCACCCCTAGCGTCACAATGACGCTCAGTGTTGTCACCCGAGGTTTGTGAAGGTACATGGCGCCGAAGTCGGGCTAGGCTGGAGCTGCTCTAGCATATTTTCTTTCCGACATCTTAGTTCGCCGCCTAACTGCTCTCGCTGTCGAGAGCCCAGCGTGACGAAATGATCTGTCAGCTACTGAGCATGAGGAACGTAAGGCAGACTAAGGCACAGTATAATATGGCCGAGAAGGTTCACCCGCTGCGGACACCGGGTATGGGCGAGCAAGAGTGCTCAGGGTCTGTCTTCGCCAGACTATTCCTGTAGCACAGGCCAACTATACTTCGTGCGTCAGGCCATAGATATTATAAACCGAAGGTCTAGGTATACAGGTATCGTTATTTATACAAGAGTGATATATTATGTTATGCCTTTACAACAGAAAACCATCTTGCACATCCTTGGAAGGAAGTAACTAGTATATCAACTAACAGGGATCATAGTATACAAGAAGGTCTCTCAAAGCATGGGATACTACACTGCCTTCTTTCTATCATCCAAAAACACCAAGCAGGTATGTTATTAACTCAATTGTCATTATTATAATAGCTACTTTACAATGACATTAAATTTTGTTCTATCAGCAATTATCACCCATTCGTTCTCAAGCGGTGAAGCCAAGTGTTGAAACCTCGTACAAAAAAAAATCGGTACCTATTGTCATGTGGGTGTAGGCTAGGATGTTGACTGTTTCTCACCTTTCAGACAGCTTTTCAGATTTGCTCAAGAACTTGCTGTCAACCAATGCACAGTAAAATTCACGTACATCGTGTAGTTCCCCGCATTCTAGTATACGTGATATGTCTGTGGAGTACATGTATGTAGCTATAGGACAGTAAATCTTAGCATGGTGCCTGTAATACATTTGAGGTCACCTTTCAGCAAGCCAGAAGAGGGCATGGTAAAATTACCATCGTCATGTATAGGGTGTATTTATCGCTCCTACAGATGGTAGCAACACAGCATGTCTGACCTAAATTTTATATGCATGCATGGTTTAAATTTAGTTTTGCTATCTGATGATGCCAGGGAGCCACTGCACATACCTCCAGTACAGCCACATTTCTTACTGTAGTGGTGAGGGTGGAGTAATGTTTACCTTGAAGATACCAGGTGACTTTACCCGGTTTAGCAAGTGTAAGTGACCGATTAAAAAAATTACCATCCATAATTGGAATCCAGCCAACCATCCCAAAGGTCCCCCTCCTTGTGTATGGGGCATTTCTTAAGTTAACAACTCCCAAAGTGCATCTAACAGCTTTGTTCTGTATAGATAGTTTATAATATGGAGAAGGATGTACAGTATGTGAAGATCTAGTCTAGGACTGAGTGGATAACTGTTTGTGTTAATGTGCAGAAGGCAACATCGTGCCACAAAGTTCGTGCTCGTCTTCACCTAAGAGGACAATGTTATTAGCGAGCATAAGGATGACTAATAGTACCTCACTCCTAGCCCCAGCTTCTTGATTTCCATGATTAGGCTGTTGGTGAAGAGGTTGAATATGGTTGAGGAAAGCAGGCAGCCTTCTAAACTCTTGAGGTTATTGGGAAAGACTATGAGACTGAACCATCATAGGCTTCCTTCTACATACCAGGTATATACAAACTAAGGTTAGGCCTGATCAATCCTCTTTAGGCCACCTTTATAGAGTAGCTAATAGGGTCTGAGGGTCTACAGCTCACTACAGTTTGCATATTCAAAACAACTGACACATGCATTATTGGCCCAAATGTTTGGCTGGAGTCTTGGGTGGGGGGCTTCCGATTATGACTGTACATTTCTGCCCCCCTTTCCTATCATGCATGAACACTCCTTTATTGCACACCTGCAATCTATAGGGTGTTTGTGAGTACAAGTGCACTGGGATGTCTGACTGTGGACCATATTATTATAGCCGTGATTTAAAATCATTATTGTGGTTCCATTGTAGTCGGGCAGTTTGGCATTGTATGTGGTGAGTAATGATGGTTCAGGAATCATTGTTGGGTCCTATAATATCCGAGGTAGGGCTGCACATGAAAAAGATGCTTATATCCCAGGGAAAAGGAGCGAGGCTGTATATTGCAATCATCTACGCCTCTGCTTCAGTCTAGAAATTATTATGATGGAGCCACACGTTTTAAGCCAAACATCCAACTTTCCTTCCTCAGGCACTTACTGCAATCATTTAATCACCCTAGCATACAGCAGTATTCTAATAACACTTAACTTTTTAGTGCACCTTCAAGGCAAAACCCCACTGTACCGCTACTAGTAGACATCTATCTCTAATTTCAAACATATCTCTGTGAGGCGAGGATTATGCAGTTCAAAGTGCTTTTCCATCACCTTTGGAAACTAGTAAATGTAAACAGCCACAGAGCAAAAATTAAACATAATTATTCCTGGACAGTGTGCATGCTTTGATCCAATACTCACTGCATAGCAATTATTAATGTTTTTGTTCGTGGTTGACTGTTTGAACCTGTAGGAAGGAAATTTGAACAAACAACAATGTAGTGCAATGACAGACATTACAGTGGTGTTAGTTTAAGATACGTATAGCTAAGACTGAGAGACAACACATGAAGCCCAATACCAGGTAGCTATATTATTATAATCAAAGGGGAGGTCCACAGTAGTGACATTGATTTCCCAGCACAAATCTCTTAGACTAAGTGTAATTTCTGGCATCTACAGTGCCAGCTCAACCAGTGTAACTACATAGGTACTATGTGTGTGCTGTCATAGCTAGAGTAAACTCCATGGATGCATAATCAAATGACGTACTTTTTTCGATTCTTGCCATGATTAGACCTAACTGATTATCATAGCAGGAATACTAGCTACACTGATGTCATGCAAATCTATCCAAATAGTCAGAAAACAGCTTTGGATGAAAATGCTACAATGCATTATGGGTGTGATACTCAAGCACCGTTGTGTAGACTCATTATGAAGATAGTATTCAGCAAACAGTAGGCTCAGTCAGACCGTGGCAGTATACTTGAGCTCCTGGGTATCAGGCACTACATGCGTTACCATGCTTACTAGGTAGCTAAAGGTTGTCCACTTTAAACTCTCTCAGCCAAACTGACCTGCCCAAAGAAATGCAGTTGTTCTTGTATGTGTAGGCTACCGCACCGGGAGTAACCTTGAGGGTATAAACAAGTGGCTGCCTGCACACTATCCGCATGTGGTTTTATACTTTCTACACATGCATTAGCTGTATACTATTTGCATACTATTTTGAGTATTGTCTGCAATGACAGACATTGACAGTGTGCACGCTTTGATTCAATAGTCACTGCATAGCATAATATAATTATATAGTCATTGAAGTAGGTAAAGAGTCAGATAAATGTTCAGAGACCGCACTTCATGGTTTACAGCATAAAGATGTAGGTCCCTATATACCACCAACAAATCATTGCCTGCATTCTTTTGAGCGTATATATAATTATAGAAAGCCTTTATAACACAGTGCAAACAGTAAAATTAATGTTTGTGTTTCTGATCGACTGTTTGAACCTGTAGGAAAGAAATTTAAACAAGCAACAATGTGATGTAATGGTAGAACACAGACATTACAATGGTGTTAGTTTAACATGGCTGAGAGACTACACTTGGTTTCCAAGCACAAATCTTCTAGACTAAGTGTAGTTTTCTTGCATCTACGTAGCTATACAGTGCCATGTACATATCGGTACTATGTGTGTGCAGTCACAGCTAGAGTAAACTCCATGGATGCATGATCAAGTTCAGAATGACGTACATGGAACACAGCATTCGTTTTTCCACACAGAAATGCTTAGTCACATCGCAGCAAAAGTTCTATGCACACCCTAGATACATAGCTAATATTGCCAGCTGCCATTTCAGGTTGCAATAATACACTGCAGCAACACATCAATGGACACAACTGGCAGCCAAAAGGCTTTCATTTTTAAAGCCATTTTTATTAATCATCTGGGTAGCTATTATTATTGTACATGTACATGCATTAAGGGATGTTCATATACAAAGTTATAATTAAGCTTAACAGCAATCTGACACTAAGAGCTCATATGTTAAGACTGATACATGCATATAGTTTTATACAGTAATTTGCACTAATATGTCAGGATGCAATCAGCATGCAATAATATGATGAATTGAGGTGGGGGGGGGGGGTTGAGCTTAGCACTGCAATGACACTAAGCGAAACACAAACTTTGTTTGTGAATGTTTGACTGATTCTTCCACCATACCTATGCTGCAGTGGCTTAGTACGCTTAGTAGCTAGCTATACCCAGGTCTCTGCTCCCTACTCTCATTCTCAGACTTTCCTCCCAGGCATGGTAGGATGTTGCAAATTAGCGGGTAAAATAAAAAATCGATTTAGGGCTACGCAAACTACATTTATTTTTTCGCATCAGCTACACTGTCCTTTCTCGACGCACGTGCGGGTGGGCGGTACGTTCTAGTATTGCGTTACGCACGTGCAACGATGCGCTTTCGTAGTTTACGTTGCGCGCCACGCAGCGTGCACATCGAAATAAATCTCGCTTTCTACGACAACCAGAGTCCAAGGGAATACAGTGCTCCCCTCTACAAATGTCTGAATACAAATTAGCCGCATCACAAATACAGCCCCACCGTTTTTCAGTAAGAGGCGGATTGCGTGATGAATGTGCATCTCGAAATTGCTAGAGGAAGCGGATGCAGGCGCTGATGCGAAACTATTGACTCACATTGATTGGTTGCTGTCTCCCTACCTCCACATACATTGTATCTCTGTCGTATTTTCCAAGCTTCAGAGAACCATCTCTGTCACCGAGGAAGCTTCTTGCTGCAGAATCCTTCCTAGTATTGTCCACTGTCGCTCATGCTGTACCATGAGTTTTTGCCCAGCTAGTGTTTAATACGACTGACCTTTGACCGCTACACGTGGAAAGAGATGGCAGTTGCAAGAGCCGTATTCTACTTGATGCTGGTGTACCAGACCTTCAGGATCGCTACATGGAATCCCAGCCACTACCCATACAACAAATTAACGACTGAGGAATCGAGAGTTCGATTACATCATCGTTGGAGCAGGTAAAATTATTTTGTGGGAAATATATGGCCGTGTAACCAGTGCATATAAATGCACCGGTTTAGCTAGTAAAATATGCAGTATAGCTTTCGTCAGTAGAGGACTAGCTGGAAATGCTCACATTGATTGGTTGCTGTCTCCCTACCTCCACATACATTGTATCTCTGTCGTATTTTCCAAGCTTCAGAGAACCATCTCTGTCATCGAGGAAGCTTCTTGCTGCAGAATCCTTCCTAGTATTGTCCACTGTCGCTCATGGTGCTGTACCATGAATTTTTGCCCAGCTAGTGTTTAATACGACTGACCTTTGACCGCTACACGTGGAAAGAGATGGCAGTTGCAAGAGCCGTATTCTACTTGATGCTGGTGTACCAGGCCTTCAGGATCGCTACGTGGAATCCCAGCCACTACCCATACAACAAATTAACGACTGAGGATCGAGAGTTCGATTACATCATCGTTGGAGCAGGTAAAATTATTTTGTGGGAAATATATGCCCATGTAACCAGTGCATATAAATGCACCGGTTTAGCTAGTAAAATATGCAGTATAGCTTTCGTCAGTAGAGGACTAGCTGGAAATGCTTAATATGTGGCCCCACCACCCTGAGCAGTATACACTTCCTGGTATATACCAGTCTGGAATCAAGCCCCCTGTTAAACTTTCACACTGTTGCATGCACTGTTACGTCCATTGTAAAGTTAACGTTGCAATGCTTTTGCACTGCTGGACCAGTTGCATCGTTGCACTGTTGCAGCTATTGCACCATATCATCCATATGCATGCACATAGCATCATGAAATTACACTATTGCACCACTTCATTACTGCATACTGCCCACACCTAGCTACACAGAGAGGTACAGACTGCTGATACACTGCAGCACTAGCTCAGAGGATTTAAGGTGAAGCTCCCAACTCACTAGTACTAGTAGTCTGGGCTATGTGCTCACACCAATGAAATTCCCCCCCACACACACACATGCACACACACAACCCACAAAAGTCACTATTTGGATAAGCATGCACAGTAGCTAACACAATACAGAAGGAATTCATAGTATATATATACTTGAAAACGAATACGAAATCATCACTCTTCCCTAGATATAGACTTTGAAGGCCTGAGAAGGAAAAGCTTTCTGCCCATTTCCATACAGGGACCGTTACGTCAGGCACTGTCATAGATATATTCAATGCACTGTTAAAACCTGAAGATTTCTTTAACCCAAATTTGGTTACTAGAGTTGCAGCTAATATATTATAAGCAATAGACATATTATTACGTGGTATTTGGTGACATGCACCATGACCATATGCATAAACAATATTCTTATTATCAGTTATATGTCTGTTTCCTGTCAAAGCTGTGTACTATGCTGGCTACATCTGTGTAGTAGAGAGTCATGATTTTAACTAATGAATAGATTGCCATCATAGCACTTTGGCATATGACCATGAGTTATCATAGTCATATGAGGTATTAGCTATATGTACAATCACAAGAACATTGTTCCCTTACACAAGCTGTGTAGTTTAATGATATGATGCAACTCCAACAGCCGATCCATTTTTTTTTCTATAATAATTCTTGCACAATAGTACAATGGATACACAATAGCACTGTATGCTAATCTAGTGTGTGCCCAAAAATAAGTAAAAAATAACTAATATATAATGAATATACAATAAGTTAAGAGTAAGAGGTAAGCAAGGCAATACAGATAGCAAGGCAATACTGACAGCAAGTGTAGCAATGCAAAGCAAGGTAATAATACTACAACATTATTAAAAAATGAATTAAGTAAAAAATTCAGTGACACAAAACATAATGTGCTAAAAAGAAGAAAGCCTGTGTTTAAACGAGTGCAGACTGTCTGTGCACACCTGAGTCTCCTCTAGAGCATTCCAAGCCATAATGCTGCTGGGGACAAAAGAATGGAATTTGTCAACATAACCTTTCCTTTTTAGCAGTGTGCACATGCATGCATGCATGTGCTTTAGTTAGAACTAGTCTCATGACCAGAAATTGGCTCCTAGTTTCCTCTCGCTGAACGTTTGGCGAGGGAGAGGGGCCAAGGTCTGATCATTAGAGCAAGGGCTGCTCATGCGCTGTCATGTGATAGTCAAGCTCACCCCCAGGCCACATCTCTAAAAAGTGTAAAAATACAACAGTGCTACGTATAGCTAGCTAGCTACATGCAACACTGCAACAGTGTAACAGTGCAACAGTATAACAGTGTAACACTGCAACACTGCAACAGCGCAGCAGTGGTAATTATATGCAATAGTGCAATGGTGCAACACTGCAACTGAGCAATGGTTCTTCAGTTCAACAATGCAATGGTGTAACAGTTTAATAAATCACAACAATGCAACCGAGTAGTATACATGCAGACAATAGCTAATATCTGCTAAAATGTATAATCCGTTAGATAATGTTATATATCTGCATTTATAATAATAATAATACTACACACTTAACTATCATAATTTACGAGTTGCAAAAACACCTTTGTAAATTTTATAACCCAAAATCATGCCATATATCAAGGAGTAATCACTTACATACGCCTATAGAATGGGATCAAGAATCTTGATCCGCTAAAATCATCCTTGATCGTTTGATCTTCCCAAAAATGGTACCTTGATGGCTTGATGGTCCGTACTTAAGTTCATGATTGCGTGATGTATAGGGCGTCAAGAGTCCACATTGTAGCCATGCCTCCATGGTATCCACGTGAGCAGTCCGCGCTTGCAGCTGCAGTACAGTCCTAGAATTGTACGATGAATTGATGAATGTCAAGGAGTTAGTGTCATTTATGGCTTAGGTTTTATCCAGGTCACACTGATTTAATAGCTAGCAGTGGATCACTTAACGTGGACTGGGTGCCAATCCTCATGATGCTAATTCCATTACGGTAGTTGCCAGGGTTCATACTTCTAAAGTACTCGGTCATTTAAAGAAGGCAGTAGCAGCAGTGGCCCAAATAATTGACTGTTTCCATGTGCTGAACTGATATGCAGTAGGATGACTATGCATTTCATTTCCACGCGTTCACTCAGTTGTAGCTGCAAAATCCTCTAATAAGGTGGCGGGTCAATAATGTTGTGCCTGACCAGCTCCTCTGCGAGGGGGAGGAGCTGGTTACGCATGATCAAGTGCCATGAGATTCGCATGATATTGCCAGCCATATACACGTGCTGCAGGTCAAATATTGTCTTTGAGCCTGAATGTTGTCGCTCAGACTTTGTCTTGGTCCTTTGATCATCCTCCAAAAGTTACCTTGATCATTTGATTCCATTTTGATTCCCCTCACAAATGCTTCCACAAGCGGTACGTAAGTACTACACCTTGTGTGGAGTGGAGACTGGAAAAAAAACTGCCTATGTCCATTGTGTACTACCTGCTCTAGGGAACAGCATAAATACAATAATGAGAATAGGATTGGAAACGTGGAAATGACCTGTGTTATGGTTTGCATGCTTTTTTGTGTACCTCTATGGCCTGCCAAGTGGAAACTCTGCACTTCTTTGACAGTTTAAGTCACTCCTACTGGATCTGGGAGTTGTATCATCAGTGTACCGAATCTTAATTTAATTGTGATGCATTTCCAAATTTATTCTTCTTATTGTATCTATACGACCATCCATAATAATGATAGAATCTTAAAGTCTGCTTTGCCTTTGATGACAGGTTCAGCTGGCTGTGTTCTTGCTAACCGCCTCAGTGAGGACCCTAACATCACAGTTCTGCTGCTGGAGGCAGGAGGGCGGGACACCTGGCCGGAGATCCACGTCCCCCTTACCTTCTATAAGCTCCAACTCTCATCGGTCAGCTCAGCTCTTGTCTCTATAGCAGCATACTGCTGTTTGATATTTCAAGTTCTTGCGTAGGTAGCTACAATTAAGTCTCTGGACACAAATACATGTATGATGCTATATACCCATAGCCCTTGCTTACGGAAGCTATAGCTATCTATATCTTTTGCATAATGTATATCTTTGTTGCAGATACACTGTAGCAAAAAACAGTTGTGAAACTTAGTCTCTCTGTGAGGTTTGCTTTGCTGGAGTAGTCCATACGTCCACAAACGGTTACCCTTCAGAAGAGAGAAAAAAACTCAGTCAGTTGATAAAATTAAACACACAGATCAGAGAACTCACTATTTAATTCACCTATGGGTGTCATTTGACACAGTGTCACATATCAAGGAAAACAGGCGCCTTGCCTTTGTTTTACTTTGCAGAATGGTGAGCCTGGGAACGAGGCTATTTGTACTTGGTACATACATTAATTAATTCAGAACAGGGTACTCATTCAGTAGCTCATCCGAAAACACAATCCAGCTTCACTTTCCTCCCTTTTGCCCTCCCTCTCTTCTCTCCCTCCTTCCCTCTCTCCCTTCCTTTCATCTTTGACCCAGGTGGACTGGCAGTATGAGACCATGCCACAGAAGAACGCCTGCGTGGGCATGCAGGCCCATAAGTGTGCCTGGCCGAGAGGCAAAGTGCTCGGAGGCAGCAGTTCCATCAACGCTATGGCCTACGTGAGAGGTAACAGAGCAGACTATGACAGGTTGGAGAATTTGGGAGCAGAGGGGTGGGGCTACGAAGATGTGCTACCATATTTCAAGAAATCTGAAAACTTTAGAGCAAGTGGTGATGAGGGTTACCACGGGTTTGGGGGTCCACTGACAGTTGAAAAGGGGAAATTTGTCACCCCTGTGGCCAGAGCTTTCTTAGCTGCTGGGAAGGAACTTGGCTACGATGAGATTGACTATAACGGTGAGTCTCAAATTGGGTTCAGTTTGACTCAAGAGAACATCCAGGATGGAGTGAGGGCATCTACGGCTCAGGCATTCCTGCATCCAGTTCGTGACCGACCAAACTTGTACATTGGTACAGACCAATCTGTCAGGAGTGTGAAACTCAGTGAAGAGGAAGACAGAGCAGTTGGTGTGTATGTTGTTGCTACAGAGGAGTACAGAACTGGTGAGGAGACTCTGCTACGAGCCAGAAAGGAGGTGATTCTGTCGGCAGGAGCTATCGACTCACCTCGTATTCTCATAATGTCTGGAATCGGACCCAAGGAGCACCTCAATGAACTGCCTTACATCCCGTTTCGAAAAGACCTTCCAGTGGGGAAGAACCTCCAAGATCATCTCATGGTCTTGCTACCCTTTCTCATCCGAGATGTCCCTCCAGAAAGTGGAGTCAGTTTTACATCTACGTTTGCCAAGTCACTATCTTCTAAGCTGCAGTATGTGTTATTTGGCACTGGTCCACTGGCCCAGAGTAGTAACGAGGCAAATGCCTTCATTCGGTCTGGAATGGAGCCAGAAGGCCAGGGACCTGACATTCAGGTGCTGTTCTTTGGATCACGACTTGACTCAGAACTCCTACGGAGGATGAAGATCACGACGTCCGCTGTGATACAGAATTGGGGCTACGAGCCTTTAGACGACACACCACAAACTGGGTTCATTGTCTTTCCTGCTTTGCTTCACCCCAGGAGTGTGGGAGAACTCAAAATGGATGCTGTGAGGTCGCCACTGGAAGATCCCATGATAAATCCAAAGTACCTACAGCATCCAGATGATGTTGAAATTCTACTGAGGGCTATTCGGTTTGTGCAAAAGATGATGAACACCACAGCTTTTAGATCTCTCAAGGGTCAGTGTTTAACTGAACTGGCAAGCAGTTCTCATCCCTATGATTCAGATGTATTCTGGCGCTGGTACATTCGCCAGGCACCCCAAACCATTTACCACCCCATTGGAACATGCAAGATGGGAACCACTGATGATCCAACCACTGTCGTTGACCCTCGTCTGAGAGTGAAAGGGGTTAAAAACCTACGAGTCGTTGATGCCTCCATCATGCCAGAAATTGTTTCTGGGAACACTAATGCCCCGACAATTATGATTGCAGAAAAGGCAGCCGACATGATAAAAGAAGATAATAACATGTAATCACTATTCTAGACTGACGTTTGTCAATAATTTGATGGTATGCCACTACCTTTGCCACAAACACACAGGTAGTAATAATAATACAGAGTGAGATCGTTATCATGTATGTCAATAATGAGAGGGTCCTTAGTACATTAAAGTACATTAATTTTTATGCACGTGAATGATGTAGAACCAAGAACGCATGAATGAATCTAGAGTAGTCTCATTCCCAGGCCTCCGCTCAGCTTTTGTCACTTATAGTCAGAGGCGAGCCTGGGAATGAGGCTATGCCAAGATTGCAGTGGGCTCTACTACCGAGATCACCATCATTTTGCGTGAGACATAAGAACAAGGCAATGAGCCCACTTCTTAGGCCTCCCCTTTGGGTCGTTACAAAATTATATTCTGGAGACTAGCTATTACTGATAGCCACATCTTGAGCTAACTGTGCACAGCATACGTACGGTGAATCTCTTGGACGAAGAAGACTTCTATTCTCACCCTGTCGCCACGGTGGGATTTCTAATGCAGTGGATGTGTCTATATACTAGAAGGCAGTGTAGATTGGTATTCTCTGGCGATATGGCACAATTTTGACCGTGTATAGCTAGCTACCTAGGTCTGCTGAACTGACTTGTGTATGTCACCTTTAATACTGTTTTGTGGCTGCTTGTGTATATGATGTGTATCCAGAACTGGTCAATGGCTTACTCTAGAGGTCATGAGACCAGGATTACCTTACAACAATTCATTATAACTTCATAGAATAGTCCTACAAAAAAGCAATTTCTCATGGGGAAATTTATGCTAGCAAGGGGAGAGCCTGGGAACGAGGCAAAATTGGCTTACCCCAACACACATGCAATCTATTAAACTCTATAGTGACAACCGTATCCGTAGATCAAGACCTTGACCAGCTCTTTTTAGCAGTTTGATTGTTGACTGCACTGATATTTGGCCTTTGATCACTGGCAGTGGAAGCATGAAAGTGTGTGGGGGCTTAGCTAAGTGTATAATTATTGCGTTGGGCTGCATAGCGGCCTAGTGCACAGTGTGCTCCTGTGCGAAGCACAGAAAAAAAATTAGTAAGCTATTTAAAGGTATTCAATTATATGGTCAGTAGATACTTTCATATTCAAATTGTACCAGGCTGTCCATGCTTGTTTCACAGTCATGTGACTTCAGTAGGTGGGGCTCAAACTTGCACGTAGCTGCATTATGTCACTTCTCAAGCTACCTGCAGTTTCTGAGCTCTTTCTTGACTTGAAGGGATCAATCTCGGAGGGTAGTTGTATAACTGGCTTTGGATCATGGCAGTGCATGCTGGGGTAGAAACCATGACGTCATGATTGTACCTCTTCCTCCGAAGAGACCCCAACCATAATGAACCATGGGACTGCTTGGCTGAAGCCTCAACTGGAACTCTCTCTGGCCCAAACAAGCCCGGGAAGGAGGACAATATGACCCAACAATATAATGGATAGTTCTCGGGGGCTCTGACTGCATTCAGTAAGCAAGATTCTCACATTACATAGCAGTCTAGAACTATAGTAGTCCCAGTTAACGAGATGGAACAATAGCCAACATGTTTACCTAAATTTTATGTTACCTCCCCTTCGGTTCTGTGGAGGGGGAGACAGCAGGGCAGGATGAGGTCAGATGTCAGTGGCTCTGTGAGGAGTCCTGCCACAAGGAATTTAAATTATTGACAGATATCACAGACAAGGCCCTATAGTCATAACCCTCCCCCCTCCCTCCCACTAATTGTAGTCCCCCCCTCCTCCCATTCTGGTAGAAAGTGCATGGCAGGTATAGAGGTGCAAAAGGCTTGGTGAAGACCAGATACTGAAGACGCCAGATTGTTCTTCCTACAGAAGGAACAGCTGAAGAATTTGTAAGGCTTCATTTGGTGAGTGGACACCTCTTTTAGTAGCTACTCATTCTAAGTAGCTATAGGATGTACCACATCTGTGAAGAGCCACAGATAAAACTGCACTAGACAGTTTACTGGTGGCATAGCTGACGGTAAGCTACATGTACTGGCTGGTCATACTGGTCAGTCAGATTTGTCAACACAATCATCTTCATTGTGTTGCCAGGTGCCTCTTGTGAGCTAAGTAGCATACAGTAGATTGTCTCTGCTCTGCAGAATACAAATATTGAAAAATATGTCTTACTGAAGTGGTGTCTAGCAACAGTAACAGTCTTATTATTGATGAAATCTCTCGAGAATAACGGGTATGGCTCATTTATGCTTATATCTACAACTACAGCAGACTTTAAATGTATCATTTTGTACACATTTAGCACGGCAGCCATTTGTTTTCTGTTACATCCCTACATACGGAGAACTACCACACTGGTCAGTCACAATCATCCTCATTGTACGTGTATTGCCTAGGTGATTCTTGTGAGCGAATTAGCATATAGTGGGTAGCTCTGTTCTGAAGTAATCAAACATGAAAGGTCACTCTAAAAAATATCATGTCTATATGGCGGAGCTAGCAATTTGTAGTATACCCTGGTTACTGTGCGGTAACTACAGCTAAGCTTATGACTTTATACTCCAATTCAATTTTTATCCAATTATATTGCCCTCCCACCCACACGCACAATTATGCTTCCACTTCATAGGAGGGTCAACTGAGCTATGAGGAGGCCATCATCAGTTCCCAGAGCCACTTCAGGGAGAACTGGTGCTTCGTTCCAAAGCACTCCTCTAACTCCCTGCAATCCCCAACTAGTCATAGCAAATCTGAATCATCTATCAGCGACCTCATAGCCACAGCAGCAACACCCACAGCACCCTCAGCCAACTGACTCTTCAAAAACCCAAGCTTCCTCACCACTATCCTCGATGCAACAGATTCCATATCCAGGGCAGTCACAGCAGCAGTGTTAGAAAAATGTCTGGGCCATCTCAGAGCTCTCTTTGCAAGCTCTCCAAGGAAGGACTCCAACCGATCCAGATTGTGTGCTGAGACTATCCAATTCTCACTGCCAAACAGCAGTATGGGCATGACACACGTCTCAATAATGGATCGAGTTGATAACAGGCTCAATGCTCAAGTCTCCTTAAAAGCACCCAGATTTCCATAGTGGAAAAAGGACTTGCGTGCTTTCCTGATGTTCTCCTCCACTGATCGTGAGGCCATGAGATCTCCCCTCCACCAATACCCAAACACTTCCCTGCATCTCCGACTGGGATCTCTGTACCATCAACCTCACACTCAGGGGTCACTGCAGGAGCCAGGCATAGAATTGAATTGAATTGTTGAATAACCCCAGGGGGGAACGTTACATACAGGAAGAATATTACCATGTATGGACATTAAAATGACTTTAAAAACTGAAAGTTCATACTCGCTAGTGAGCCCATCATATCCGGTGTGACTTCTTTATGCACGCACGGACAGCGATCCCCAAAGCAGCGATGACACACGGTCTGGATGCCTGAGACTACGTATTAGCATGGGAGGAAATTTAAAGCGCCTGCAGGTACAGTCGCCTGAGCCTCTACCAGCCATTACTAGTAATACCCTGTGCATACTGTTGTGCGTAGCGTAAATTCAGATGCTTGTCTTGTAACTATGTTTGGACACAGTGCTGTAGTTTTGTGCCCATACCCTGTACTGAACAAGCTTGTTAAATGATAAGATATTCTCATAATTTGTGGCATAGTTTGTGAAAAGCTTACTGCACCTTTCCTCCAGATTCTTTGCAAGAAAGACAACTGCAATACAAGAGGAGAGTGCTGAAGGTAAGGGAAATAAGGGTTTTGGTGTGGGAAAGTAGTTAATGGGTGGAGTTTCCAGACAAACTTTGGGATTGAGTTGACATTTAGCATTAGCTACTGCCATTATTAGCTGCAATGGATCTAAAAGTTGAGGATGCCATTAAATAGCATGGTAGCTGCCTTATATATCTACTCCATACTGTTGTGCGTAGCGTAAATTCAGATGCTTGTCTTGTATCTATGTTTGGACACAGTGCTGTAGTTTTGTGCCCATACCCTGTACTGAACAAGCTTGTTAAATGATAAGACATTCTCATAATTTGTGGCATAGTTTATGAAAAGCTTACTGCACCTTTCCTCCAGATTCTTTGCAAGAAAGACAACTGCAATACAAGAGGAGAGTGCTGAAGGTAAAAATCAAACAGCTACTTAGCCACAAGCACGTGACGCCCTGACATACAAATGTTGTACTGTCAGCACTTTTTTTGTGCTCCGTTAGTTCTACATGTAGTTGTACGTCTGCTTGTAGTTGTGGCAACTTATGATGGGCGAGCCGGGACGCACGAGGGCCTACCACGAGGATCTAAGATGGCGCATTGTATGGCAACGTTTGCCAGACGATCGGACTATCAAGGAAACAGCCAAAAGTCTGCATGTGTCTGAAGCTACTGTATGGAGAATAGTAGACAGGTTTGAGCGCACTGGAAGTGTTGCTTCAAACCAAACAACTCCTCGAGCCCATCGACTCATGAGCATGATGAGCTTGTTTTAATCGAACTTGTATGTGAAAATCCATCGATTTACCTCAGAGAAGTGCAAAGGGTATTGCTAGAAACCACTGGAACAGTGGCATCTACTGCCACTTTATGTAGGACACTGCAGAGGCTGGGATTTACTAGAAAAAAGATGAAGTATGTTGCTTTACAAAGGTGTGATATTTCAGAGCAGAATACCAAGCAGAGGTGTCTACCTACGATAGTAGAATGTTTGTTTTCGTTGATGAATCCGGCTGCGATCGAAAGGATGCAATGAGAAAATATGGCTACTCACTTCGTAGTTTTCCTGCTAAGAGCACCAAACTTCTCTCAAAGGGAAAACGATTTTCAGCTGTTGGAGTTATGACTACAACTGCCTTGCTAGATGCATATGTAGTTGAGGGAACAGTTGATGGAGATGTGTTCTATAATTTCGTACAAACAACTCTCTTACCTCAGCTGATGCCCTTTAATGGCAGTAACCCAAATTCTATCGTTATCATTGCTCTATCCACCACTTGTAAGACATTGTGGACCTCATTAACGTCCCAGACGGGTAGGTCATAGCTGTGTATATGTCCTTGCTAAGGGGTGGACACATGCCGGGCCGGATGAGCCAGCTGTTTGCTAGCCCTGCTTTTCTCTTACCTGATTGCTTGCTTGCTTATTGGCTATCTCAACTGTATTGAGATTGGGGGCGGAGAGTGAATGATTATCTTTCACCCGGCCCATACGGAAGACTCCAGTCTTCCAGTCTCCCAATCGTAAGAAAGGAACGCTTATACAGAGGCTGGGCCCGGCCCACCCCCTTTTGAGCTGGACCAAATATGGCTGTCTAAATTACCATGGCTACATGCATGACAAATACATGTATAATAGTATGCATGGATATACACTTGGCACAGGTCCGACCCTAGTCTTGCGTACACTACTGCGGCGAGGCAGCACTCAGTATAGGTGCGACTTTAGCCAATTGTTCCTTTGGTAGACGCACGTAAGCCAGATAGGTGGAGCTGTGCCACCTACCCATAGCCTTTATGGTTGAATCCTCTAGTCCGCGCTCTGCTGCGGTCGTTGCAGCCCCGATGCGGAAGCTGTGCCCAGCAAAGTTTTAGCATCGAGCCCCGCTGTTTCCAAAGCTGAACGAAGCTTCGGTATGAACAAATCCTTCGTGCACGGCTTGCCATCGTGGCATATGAAAAGCGGGCCCGGAATTTGCCCACGAACAGCTAGAAACGCCAGCACGGCGGCCACTGGGCATATGTCATCATCGGTTTTTCCGATGTAGATGTCTGTGCCCTTCCTTAGTTGGTCCGTCTTTGATATTTTCAAGTGCACCTGCAGCAAGGAAGGGTTCTCTCTATCGTCCACTGCTATGTCCCCCATCGCCAAGTGTTGCATCGGGTCAAAGCGGGAGCCACTAGGGATAATTTCGCCTAGTCGGAAGATGCCGAAGAAAGCTAGCGTACAGATAGCCCACAGCATTATAGTATCGTGCTCAGTGGCTGATGAATTCCACACCATTTTAGTTGCTCGTAAAATAGGGGGGCGGAGGCGTTTTTGTGTAGTTGGTCCCGGAGCCGTACTGATTGTGTGAGCCTTTGCCACACCCACTTGCACTGCCAGCAGTTTGGGCATGGCGGCATGGTCTGAGACAGGAGGTCCTGAGAAATTTGATGACGTCTAAGGGCTGACAAGTATACCTTGATTGTGGCCGGGGCTAGGCTTTCTTTCCCCAGGTAGGACACGTAATTGCATAGAATATGCTGGGTTAAAGGATAAGGGTTTTCAATGCCATACACGGTACAGAAATCAGCAAAACGCTTGACCGCTGCCTTGTAGGTTCGATGAGTTGTTGGGGCTAGACTGTTGTCCAAATAGAACTGAACATATCTCTCCAATTCACTGATGTCCAGTCTGTTTGTACTTCCTGCAGAAGTCGCAGCAAGTCTGCTGGGAATGGCGTGGGAGACTGCTCCACTGAGTGTGCCTTTGAGAGGAAGAGGGGAAGTTTATCACGTGATAAGGCATCGGCTAGTTCATTATGCACCCCTGGTAGGTACCTGGCTTCCAATTGAAACCCAAACGTTGCTTCACTAAAGAAAAGGGTGCGCAATAGGTGCATTAGCTCATCGTCTCGGCTATACCTAGCCTTGATGACTGCGACTACTGACTGATTATCGCAGTAGCAGATAATTAGCTTCCCTCTCCATAACTTCCCCCAGATTGCTGCAGCTATTATTATGGGTACCATCTCCTTTACTGCGATGGATTTAGTTAGAAGATTCGTATTCCATTGCAGTTGGAACTAGTTTGAATGAGCAGGCTTTACTACATTGCTTGCATGCTGGAGTTGGCCTATCAGCGAATCGAGCTCATGCTTCGTGCACGTTCTCTTTGCCTCCCATTCGTGCAGCAGTCTCTCGAGTCGTTGCAGTTTCTCTTCTGATAGCCTAATTTCACCGCGGATTGTGTCTAGCAAGAAGCCTAGATATTCTAGACATGTTCGTGGTCCTTCACATTTGTCCTCAGCTAGGGGTATACCCAATAGCTCGCATATGCTGGTGATAATCTGGCAGTTTCTTTGACATTCCTCAGAGTCTGCTGCGCCTGCTGTGAGGTAATCATCGAGGTAGTGCCATAGGTGTGACACCCCATGTTGCTGGAGTATCCACTGCAGCGCATCTGCTAGGGCGTTGAAAATTTTGGGGGCTGACCTCAGGCCAAATGGCAGGGCTGAATCGATATAGGTAGCCCCTTTCCATTCCATGCCCAGTAAATGCCTATCAGCTGGGTGCACAGGGACAATGCGGTATGCGCTCTTAATATCGATTTTCGCTATCAGTGTGCCAGGCCCCATCCTGTTTATTGTTTTTACTGCCTCTCCAATCTTGGTGTATTCTAAGCTGCAAAGTTTGGGTTGGATACCATCATTGACACTTTGTGTGTCTGGTGCTGAGAGATCTACGATTAGCCTCTCCATGAGTTCTCACGGTGCTTCTTGGGGATCACCCCAAAGCGGCTGATATGTACAGGGGGATTTATATCCTGGGCATGGAATGGGACAATTACTCTGCCTGCCTTACATTCGTCGTGCAGATACTGGTCAATGACCAGAGGGTGTTGTGCTGTGGAGTGCATGTTCTTCTACGCGGCTTTGAGCTTGCATCTGCGGTCAAACCCTATTCGAAAGCCTTCTGTAATACCTTTCATAATTGCCGAGCGCAGCGAGGCCAATAATCGCGTTCAATGGGCTCCAAATCTCAGCTAGCGTTTATATATATGTCCGTCACGTTTTGGGCCCCAGAGGGCCCCCCGGGAATCAAGATGGCGTCGGTGCAGATACATGTGTGCCGTCTTCAAACTCTTGGCACACGAAGAGTCAGATATCTACACAAGTCGATTACATAGTTTTATTAAGGAAGGCTTACTGCAGCTCCCAGGTTAGTAGAGTTTGTGTAGCCGCTCTGTAAGCAGAGACATGAGGGCTGGTGACCGACGGCACTAATCTAACGTAGTTTCAAGTGGCATAGCCACTCTCTCAGCTATCCCGTGGCAGCCGTGGTTGAGTCTTTGAAATGTGTTGCAGACAGAGACGTCAGTCTCCACAAGGCCAGTCGTTTAGTCGTAGTTTATCTATCATCATGGTTCCTTGGTTCAGCTGTTTATTCACGCGACTAGCTGGCTCGCGAAAATATCCCCCATGTGCAGGTGTCGCGAGCTCCATCTCCACATTCCGCAACCCGCGGGACCATGTCCACGCGCCCCGTTTGCAACCCGGGACCTTGTCATCGCGTCAGCAGGCACTGATGCTCCCACACCACCCCCCCCCCCCTCTTAGATATTTAGTGATGGGACAATATGCCTGTCGTATTTTTTTAAGGTGTAAAAAGTTGCCCATAAGCACCGCGAGGCATCTGCGCTTGCGTAACCCTAGTATAATGGGTGAAGTGCTGGTCAGGGTGAGACTGGAGGCATGCCTGCCACGCTTCCTTGTGCAGGGGGGTATTGACCTTGGCTAGGCCTGGGTCTGCTATGTCCCCTTCTGGAGAACGTCTTGCATCCAGTGCCAGCAGGTCTGCCGTATACCGGTAGGTGCGCAGCCCTATACCGTGAAGAGCATAGTACCCTCTATTGAATTGGCCCCTGTGGTTACTGGCCTGTTCACGCCCCCCACCCTTAGAGGGTTGGCGGAGAGGTGGGGCCAGATTTTCTCTGGCAAGGTTGGGGCTGGTTTAAGTCAGGTATTAATTATTAGTGATTTGAATTAATGCTGTGCTGACATACAGTCCATGTGAGGCCATACACAAGAACTTAATTTGGATTGCTTAGGGGTACAACAACTAATTATGGATTGTCTAATGAGTGCAGGCTACCGGTCGGCGAACTGACGTACAGTCTGTGTGTGGCCATACAAAAGATTACGCTTTGCTTGCTTAGAGATACAGCAACTAATCCTATTATGCCTTCTTAATGAATGAGGGCTATAAGCTAGCTATCACGTTATCCAAACACAACTCAGAATACATATTATCTTGGCCTGCTTGGTAGTACATAGCATGCTGTGGGCTGGTTGGTGCTCAGGGGTGGCTTTAATAGAACTTCCTCCCCTTTGCTGGGCGTGGCGTCCCCTGACCTGTGAACGGTCTGCTCATGCCTTGCTTCGCCCGCTGAGGCTGGTGTGCGCCCCCACAATAGCGGCAGCAGTGATTGAATTTGCAATCGCCATAATCACACCTTGGCCCGTCCTTAGAGTTGTATAGACCACACACTGGTTTGTTGTGGTGGAATTGCGGTGCCCCTGAAGGGCCTTGGGTTTGCGGGGTGTAGACCGGGAGCCTCTGAGAGTATTGGGCCCGAGGAGGTGGTCTGTTCAGCGGCCCTGCCTGCAACTTATCCCAATAGTCCGGTGGCAAGAGTGTTACCGTGTCTGCCTGCGAAGAAAGAACAGCTGTAAATGGCATGTGAACATGTACAACTACATACATCTGGTATCATTGTTGCTTCAAATTGGAATGCTAAGAAGCTTTACAGAATTACCAGAGACCACCTCTAAGACTGACTGAGAAAGGTCGCACATCTCGTAATTGGGGTGTTGGTTCAGTAGCTCGTTTAGACTAATACACTTGATTGTTGCATAGTAACAGTTATGATGTAATCATTGTGCACGAGATACATGTGGATGAACATACATACACATGCACAACAGATATATTAACAGGTTGGTAAAGTCACTGTACAGCCGTTCCGCCAGCAATACAAATTTGATTTTCGCGTAGAAGTTGTTCGGAATTAGCCATTTTTAGCTCCACTTTTTCTAACGGAGCTACTCTGTCAGAATCATACATAAATAGGTGTAAGATACTGTTAAAAACCTACAATTACTCTAGGGCTAATTGTAAGTGACCTCATCCTAGAGTTACTTCAAGGGACAATTTTGCAGCAGTGCACCATAGCTATATACTGGGGGTCGAAATAAACTTCTTTCTGCCACACAGGAATTTAAGGAGCTGCAGAATGAAGAGAATAGGATGACAACACGTGCCACAGGCAATTTGAAGTATGGACCTATACGTGGTACAGAACATTAGAAAATTTATGAATATTCATCCTTTGATGTTGAGGTGTTATTGAGGTCATTTATTTCACGTAGAAGACCTCAGGTTGTCTATCTTGAATGGAAACCCGGCAGTCAAAAGTATAAAATGCATAACATACTGTTTTACAATTATGCTTGCGAAAATTAGATGCACCACTGAAATTCATCACTGGTACAGATGATTAACGAGGTGCCTCAGTAACTGGTTCTGGATTGGGTGATGATTCCCGTACCCGCTTACATATAGTAGTCTCTACACCATGTGAGACATCAGATGTCACTTCCCTCAACTTCTCACTAACACGCTTGTAAGCCCGGACTCCACTGCTGGTACTGTGACCAGTGCGATCCCCATTATAAGCTGTTCATCTACACCGGATTCAAACAGGCGTGTTGCAGTAGTCCTACGAAGTGACTGGTTATTGTAATGCCCCTGTACTCCTGCAGCTGCCATCAAACGTTTCACAGTACTTGCTAATGTATTATGACCATCAGCGTAATACATTAACATGTATTATGTACCAATGGCTTTAGGTAAAAAAAACATTGTCAGGGCGATCCTCTGGGCATTTTAGTTTGTACAAACGGACAAGACACTTTCTTGGATCTTCCCTGTTCTCTTTTTGAGTCACTTCCTTTGGTGCTTTCTTACAGTGTTTTAAACCTCCCTGATTAGTTTTGGAGACATCTTCCTTGTACACCAAGTATGCAGCACAATCAGGTGGTTCTATTTGTGATGGACGATGGCGAAGGTGCCGGTGTTCTTAGCTGCTTCGTAAAGTAAATATAGACCAATGTAGAACACTAACGTGTGCAACAACTGCTGTGGTGTGGAATCACCAAGGAGTCCCTTTCTCCACAGTGTTTCCTCTAGGTCTTCAGATATGACTTCAGCTTGATGAACTTGATACTCTTCACTAGATTTTAAAGCCTTCATACATGCATCTAGCGCGCTGGTAAATGCAGCAAAGAGAGGGTCTTCAAATGGCTTTATATCTGCACGATCGTTTTCCTTCAGTGCCCGAAACGATGAACAGCACAGTGAGTAGAGCGTGTCAGGTGGATACGGCTGCTTGTCTCGTCTGCATGCCTCCATGATAAACTTACACAGCCAGAAAGCCATGGCCTCCTTGTCCATTGCAACAAAGCTTTCAAGCAGTGGATGCAACAGTTCTTCCCCCTTGATCAGGTTTGCTTGCCAGTGTCGCGCCCAATTACTCCATTATACAGCAAGTGCCCAGTTCGTGTGGTTTTGAGTCTTCTGGGGCACTCCACTCTTTTGAAGAGCAGTTACTTGTTCGGTATTCTGTGAGCAAGGTAGCTGTAAGATCCCGAATCTCATTGTGCCTGATGGTTGGGAAGCTGCCTTTAGGGCATAAAAGAGCATGTTACGTAGTAAATTTAGTGCCACATGCACAGTGTGATGGAATGTGGGACGGTTGCCCGACATATCTCAAGGCAAGAGTATCCTGTTTACTTAGCAAGCGATAGTGATACATAAATTATGGCGATAATGAACAAGCAGTACATCAACAAGAATGCACCCTTTTGGAGGGAGAAGCCAAAACTCTTCAATGGGCAGCGGGGTTAGCTAACTGGATGCCCCTCTCTCCTCTGCAAGGTCCATGGCCCTCTTGTAAAACTATATGTTAGTTTGATGTAACTGGGCTATAGAATTTCAGCACCTCTGCTGGACTAGTAGACTAGTTACTAGTGCTGAAACGAATAGTGATTTTAGCTATTCGAATAGTTGCTTCCTTAACGATCGAATACCGAATAATTGGTAGCTCAAAGGATGCTTGAAACCCGCTCCTTCGATGATGCTGATAGGCCGCAGATCCCTGGCCACCATCTCCGCTATTCTCCTAGTGATCTCCTCTGCACGCTCGGCTGGGCACTTCTTCGCATGCACGAATGAATCCAGCTTGCGTTGACTCTGGCTTTCCTTGCTACTCTCACCGGCATACTTGTCAGGGTGGTGGCTCGACAAGTGGCTTTGCATAGATGTGGTTCCGCCATGATAAGCTAAAGTAGTAGTGGCAGGTGGCACGCACAACTTGCAGCGAACCTTCTTTTCGCCAACAATCTCGAAGTATGCCCATACAGGGCTCCTCAAAGGCCTAGATTTACTCGCCATATTTATCGATCGAGACACGTGGAATGTCACGTGAGGGCCGATTACGTAATACACGAATATTCGTATGCGTGCTGTGACATTCAAATGGTACTGTAACGATCGAATATTCGAATATTGTACTATTCGTTTCAGCACTACTAGTTACGCGGTAAAGCAATCACATGCAGACTATAATAAGATAATATGCAATAACCCACCCACCCGCATGATCATATTTATAGGCATGCAGTTGGAAATGAATAATCAATTTGTAGTGGCCTATCCACCCAGCAATATCGTATTTCAGTGCCTTGCTGTCATACCTACCTTGGAAGGTGCATTGCGAGAGAGGGAGTAGGCAAACACTCGCGTCTAATTTCTGGCTCCATTGCCACAAACAACTGATAGCAGACGTTGTTGATGTGTTTTACTTCTTTAGTTTTTCGTCAGAGCTCTGGGTACATACCCAGCTGCATACCAAAGGGCATTTACTTCATAGATGTTCAAACTCAGTTCGTATTCATTTCTTGATGGAGGGGCTAGTACTTTGAAATGGCGTTCTATTAAGTCTTTCAGCATACAGTCTCCAACATGCTGAACAAAAATTGCACAGCTGCTTTGTCCAACAGCTTTGTGGATAAAATCTTTCCAATCAGGTATGTACTTCTCAGAAGTACGTAGTTGGTGGTATGCTCCCCACAACTTCTCTCTTCTAACTTGCTGTCGAGGGGCACTAATGTCCTTTCAGTATTCTATGGTATGCTGTTCGGTAGATTCTAGATCTGTCATTAGTAGCTAATAGTTTTTGTATGCTCCTGATGGACCTTCTGTAGCATGACAGTAGAATTTCTATCTGTCTAGTGTGCATAATAATATTATACTCATGTGTAGTTAATTCACCCAATCCGACATGGTTTATATCTATCCTCAGCTAGCTATAACAGTAACTATCCCTCCCACCCTACATCAAACATTGCATGGGCATGGGAACCTCAGGAGGAACATGACCTCAAATGTACATGTATACATGCACAGCACATGAATGAGATGATGAACATGGGTATGGGATAACTCAAATCCGACAGTTGACTACACCAGTACCATACTACTGTAAAGGGTTCGTCGAAGAAATGTTCTTACTCCACTGTGGGACTTTCGTGTTACTCCTGGTGGCTCTCTTACACTGTGTAGGCTGGGTGGAGCCATAGTGCTTCCGCTTACGTGGAAACAACTTGTACCAGGAGTCGGATCCGGAAGTAGGCTGTTGGGAGTTCCGGCACCAGGAGTGGGACCTGGGACAACAGTGGCCGGGTTGCTGGTGACTCCGGCACTGGGAGTGGGATCCGGGACAGCAGTGGCCGGGATGCTAGCAACTCGGGCACCAGGAGTGGGGTCCAGGACAGCAGTGGCTGGGATCCTGGCGACTCTGGCACCGGGAGTGGGATACGGGACAGCAGTGGCTGGGATGCTGGCGACTCCGCCACCGGGAGTGGGGTCCAGGACAGCAGAGGCCGGGGTGCTGGCGACTCCGGCACCGGGAGTGGGGTCCAGGACAGCAGTGGCCAGGGTGCTGGCGACTCCGGCACTGGGAGTGGGGTCCAAGACAGCAGCAGTGGGGACACAGAAGACACGGCAGACACGAGGGACACGGAGGACACGGCAGACACGAGGGACACAGAGGACACTGCAGACACGAGGGACACAGAGGACACGGCAGACACGAGGGACACGAGAGACACGAAGGACACGGCAGACACGAGGGACACGGCAGACACGAGGGACACGGAGGGCACGGCAGACACGAGGGATACGGAGGACACACCAGGCACGAGAGACACGGAGGACACGGCTGACACGAGGGACACAGAAGACACGGCAGACACGAGGGACACAGAGGACACGAAGGACACGGCAGACACGAGGGACACGGAGGACACGGCAGACACGAGGGACACGGAGGACACGAAGGACATGGCAGACACGAGAGACACGGCAGACACGAGGGACACGGCAGACACGAGGGCCACGGAGGACACGAAGGACATGGCAGACACGAGGGACACGGCAGACACGAGAGACACGAAGGACACGGCAGACACGAGGGACACGGCAGACACAGCAGACACGAGGGACACGGAGAGCACGGCAGACACGAGGGATACGGAGGACACACCAGGCATGAGAGACACGGAGGACACGGCAGACACGAGGGACACAGAAGACACGGCAGACACGAGGGACACAGAGGACACGAAGGACACGGCAGACACGAGGGACACGGAGGACACGGCAGACACGAGGGACACGGCAGACACGAGGGACACGGAGGACACGAAGGACATGGCAGACACGAGGGACACGGCAGACACGAGGGACACGGCAGACACGAGGGACACGGAGGACACGAAGGACATGGCAGACACGAGGGACACGTAGGACACGGCAGACACGAGGGACACGGCAGACACGAGGGACACGGAGGACACGAAGGACACCGCAGACACGAGAGACACAGAGGACACGGCAGACACGAGGGACACGCTAGAAACGAAGGACACGGCAGACACGATGGGCACGGCAGACACGTGTGACACGTAGGACACGTATGCAAGTCGTATATAATTAACAATAACTTTTAATAATATTGGAATTTAATTACGTATGGATACATCTTACACCTGCCATCTACCCACCTTTGGCCAAATTCAGGAATTTCAAGCTGACTCCGAGACAATATCGGCATATGTTGAGTGCATTGACGTGTTCTACAATACCATCAATGTCCCAGAGGAGAAGAAAATGTCGGTTCTCCTCAGTGTCATAGGCGGAAAAACCTATGTGCTTCTACGCAGCCTCCTCTCTCCCGACCTGCCACAGAGGATGTCATTTCAAGTACTGGTTGAGACTCTCAAGCGTCATTTCGAGCCTAAAGTGCATGTCATCGCCAAGCGATTCCATTTCCACCAATGAAACCAGGTCGTTGGGGAATCCATTGCAGAGTATGTCGCAGAGTTGAGGCGACTATCGACCCACTACCTTGAGGTACGTGCTGGACTGTAGAGGGGAATAAACGCAAGTCCAGTTTTTTCACTGATGGCTTTAGGATCAAAGCTTGTTGCGTGGACTCATTAACTTGAACAGCATGGTGATTAAACAGATACACTCCGGTTGTATGAAAAGCAGACATTATATTGGGAATAGTCGTGGTACGGTACCATACCTGACTGAAGACTGCCACTGGGTTACCACCTTTAAGGGGTTCTTCCTTATGTATTTCTGGAATTCCTGATTCCAGTATGTCTTGAGCGGACCAAATGTCACTTTCTCCTGTGCTGCCCTTCTGACAAATGCAGGGCCATAATGGGTCGAGTGGCCATCAATGAGGAGGAGTAATGGTCTGGACGAAGGTACATGAACTAAAAAATGATAGGTGAACCAGCTTTCAAAAATCTCACCATCCATCCAGCCATTATCACTTAATCCATACATGGTTCCTGGAACTTCACCAATAATCAGATCAGGATTTGGAGTCTTTCTTCCGAAGATAACAAGTGGTGGAAGAACGTATAACCTGCCGCACTGGAACATGTTAGGACTGTAAATTTGCTTCTTATTTCCTGATGTGAGAACACGAGGATGCTTCTGGCCTTTCACTGCAACTACGGATGATAGTGTTTGCTCAAGAGGTAAGCCTGCTTCATCACAATTAAAAATTTGAGATGGACTACCTAGATCATTATTCTCTGAAAGCATTTGCTCTAAGAGATCGTAATACCTATCTTTCTTTTGCGCTCCAGAAACCAACTGTTTGAGATCAGGGATAGCATTTGGACAAACACATCTATAGGTTCCACCTACTCACCTCAACTGTCAGTCCGCTGCCTCTACCCACAGTCCATACTCTCATTCCGCTACCTCCAGCCACAGCCTAGACTCTCAGTGTGCTGCCCTCAGCCACTAATCTATCTTCTGCTAGTCATGCAGATTCAAGGTCGTGCATGTGGCTTAGTTATGAGTGCGCATGCGCATATGAATCTTAAGGGGCGTATTCAAATTAGCGGCATGTGGGGGGTTATTTCAGTGCATGCGCATCAGCTGTATAAAGAATGATTCACTTTCAGCACTGCATCAGTGTAAAGTACACTAATAGCATCTGTGTAGGTACCGTTTAATCGCAATCAGTTATGTTTAATAAGGGAGAATTTGTGGGCATATGGCAGTATATGACTTAACCCTCTGAGCACGGCGAGCGTATACATACGCTCTATGTTAGTCAATCGTCATCGCGGCGAGCGTATATATACGGGTATTCATAGCTTACCGGATGCTGACACGGCTAACAAGCTTTCGAGGAAGCCCCTAATAATCCCTACTGACGTTGGCAACGTCAGCAATCGATCTGAAGCTTCACCTACCGATCGAGAGAATCTAAGCGCTTACTTTTTGTTATACTGTTTTTACACTGGCAGCTTAGGCAAGCTTTCTAGCACCAGGAACGCAGTTAGTAGCGCTCAAAAAGCCTATTATAGGCTTGAGGCATCAATCCAGTACCTATCTACCCCAGTAACTCACCAGCTAGAGGGCAGACATCGACGGCTCAAGAACAGGAAGAGTAGGAAGGTTAGCGCTCGAGTTTAGCTTAGCCTAAAGCTATAGTCAGGGCGCAATGACACCCTTAGCACAATTTAACGACAGTTCCTAGCCTCCAAAGTTGCCGTTCACCAAGTAAACTACCTAGCAGCAATAGAAAACTTCGAGTTCATGTACCTTGGTCATAATTAATTACAGCTTCCGCGTGGGCAAATGGAATTTAATTTCCACATCCGCGCCCTAAGGGTTAATCCAATGTTACGAAATATCGGTCAAAGACGCTTTCGGCAGCACAAGTCAGAAGTGAGGAGTCCTGTGTATACCTAACTTGGTATTCATAAAAGTCTAGTTGTATGCCACACATCTGTGAGAATAGTCCTTCAAGTGTTATACACAAAACCTATTACGAAAGTCCAGCTGTCATGCACCAATCTGGCACATGCTGAATTTTACCGAGTCTGTTATCAACAGGTTACTTGCAAAACCATGTAGGATGTGTATGAACTCAACTGAAGTAAACAGCACCAGCCGTAACGACAGCATGTCATGATTGTTTATGAAAACATATAACTATGATCTGCAGACTTACAGTGTTATTGGTGTTTAGTAACTGTTTAGACTTCTTTGATAGCCTATTAAATTTTTTCATAATCCGATAGGAGCACTGTGAGTCAAAGGAGTGTGACTATCAGCCGTTTTTACTCGTCTCTTAGCTTGAAAGGTCTTTTTTTTCCAATGTGTTTCTCATCCACTTGCATGAATGAGCTGTTCACACATTTAGCTCACCATGGATTAGGTTTGATGGAGACATCCTCACTGTCTGCGGCACTCTCCTCACTGGGCAGTACATCAGCTTAAGAACTTTAGCCCATTGTCTTTTGTTGCAGGTGGCAGGTTTGCCTTTTGAAGCGTTGACATACACTCCTTGCAATTTCTTTAGATATGCAATAAACACAGTACTGTATAAAATGGTTCTATACATGCAGCATTGGGGTAGGGACGGGAAGTGTACTGTGTTGCTATTGGTAGCACACCATGTCTTGTTTACCCACAACAGTCTCTCCCAGTGCCTGTGGGCTCTGCTACTGTCATCATACTTTCCTTTTCCTTCAGCGACGTCACTTGAAACTTCATGCAGTAATTATTTATTACAGCTTAAACGGATTAAAATAAAAATACATTTCGAATAATTATTCATTGAACACTCATTACTACAACCACTCCTACTATCCCTTACTATACAATAACCCCCAGTTACTGCTGGATGCCTGACCTTGAGATTCAGGAATGGTGGGTTATGTACACATACAAAGTTTGTCAAAGTGTATTGTATACAGTTAGAGGGTTTGCAACCTACTTTAACACACCCTAGGGGTTTACGTGGGCTTGCTACAATTTAATATGCTTACCTTTTTCTGAAGGCTAAATATTTGTTGGCACAGCATTTTGCACAGCAATGCGCAGAGAGCCTGGGGATGAAACTAACTTATGATAACACTGCTCACAGCAACCGAGGAACATTGTAGATTCTCCTGATAGTTAAAGGGCACATTAACACTGGGAAAACGCTCCAGTAGCGCGCCGTCCGTAAAGGGGGAGAACGGTTACCGTGTTGGCATGTGCGGCGGACTTGGGACGGAGGGTCGTGCTCAAGTAGACGGATGACCAGATACGTATTGGGAACATTTATGCCAGACCTTTATAACGGACTCTGTGCAGTAGCTGCACGGAAACCGTACTGTTGCCCGCGAGAACACGCAGGGTTCCGCCAGCCGGTCCGTCGTGCTGGTCGTACTATGCGCACTAAATCGAAACTGATCCTGTCTCGGAATCATTCTACGACTGCATGCACCACCCACGTGTACAGGTTCAATAGCTTCAAAAACATAATCGACTTCAAAAACGCAACGCAACACAACAGTACAGAACACAGCAACAGAAAACAACAGTACAGAACTTGGGAACAGAAACAGAAATATTAAAAGTAGAAAGACTCAGTCTTGCGACAGTCGAGAGGAAAATTCAAACAGCATGCGGCTATTCAGCGTACTCACAAACTTACTAAGAATCACTAACTGAAGAGCTGTTACTGTCAGAATCAGACTCCTCAGTCAACAGCTGTGAGGCTAGGTCATTTCTACTTGGTTCTGGAGGGGGCAGGCAACGAGGCTTTACTGCCCAGCTTGGAAGGGACACACAGTCTTGGCTTTGCCTTAGTCTTTATTCTAGTATTGCGCAAGCTAATAAATTAATTTCAATCTCGTTTGCGCTAAATTAGATTCATTCTTTTTGATCCTACCCAGTAGAGAGTGTAGACCAGACTTTTTTCAGGAACTGCAAACCTCTTCCTTCTTCACGAGAAATGCCACCACCATGTCCCAGGAAAAACCACAAAACCTTTGAAACTTCTCTAGGCATATGCCCCAGTGTCACTCCCTCTAGTGTCTGTTGAAGCGCTATTCAGCAACAACAGCAGCAAGACCCAGAAGACTCAGAAGAAGAGCTATTTAATGATGATGAAGACTCAGACCATTTGTTGACTTAGCTGACATTTCTTGGAGTTGTAAACCTCTTGCGTTAGATTGGATTAGGCTGAAAATAATTAGTGATGGACTTGCACTAGATTAGATTCACAATAAATTCCTAGAATCACAATTTCTTGCGTTAAATTGGATCTTGCGCAATATTAGAATAAAGAGCTAAATGTTCCCTTCTTGGCAGCACTGGACTTATTGTACCGTCAATCGGCTTTCTTCACCAGCTTGTTCAATTCTGCAGTGAATAAATATGTAGGAGTCGAATACGTATGTAACTACAAACTAACCATGTTTATACTTTTATGGCTGCAGCTGTAAACTGTGTACGCTTACAACAAGTGTATATTGCCACCCCCCTGAGAGTCTGGTGAACGTTAGAGTTATAATAGCACTTAGTGCATACAAACCTTCAGATCTCCATTGAAGCTGGTGCTGCCGAAATGTTTCACCATCTTCTGCCTCACTCTCCTCCATCATGAAGTTTGCATCGATGGTTGCCCACTTTTCTTCTTCCTCTTTCCCTTTAAGATACTTTTCCTCCTTTCAAAGAGCTGCAACAATAAAATCATGTTCACTTTTGAAACTTAGAAATTTGTTATGTTAATAGGGCACAGTGAGAAAAGGGCATACCTGCTTTCGAAGACTTTGCTTCCAAGACCTCTGCTTAGTTCTTCTTGCAGCTTCTCTCCGGTTAGGCCGACTATCATTAAAAAATCTGCGTTGGCTTTCATAGTAGCGGTGTACTGATCCTGTAGGAAATACCAGGGAGACCATATAGCTAAGAGAACTGTATGGGCATACAAGTTGCATAACAAAACGACCAAAGAAATGGCTACATGTACATGTACATTCACATAAATCACAGCCGCCAGTCAAAAGATGAGTCATCTTGACTGTAACTGCTTAAAGATGCGTCATCTTAGCAGGAAACGGCCACATAAACACGTACACATTACACTCACAAGCCGCAAGTCAAAAGATGTGTCATCTTGACTGTAACTGCTTAAAGATGTGTCATCTTAGCAGGAAACGGCCACATAAACACGTACACATTACACTCATAAGCCGCCAATCAAAAGATGAGTCATCTTGACTGTAACTGCTTAAAGATGTGTCATCTTAGCAGGAAACGGCCACATAAACACGTACACACTACTGTAACACTCACAAGCCGCCAGTCTAAAGATGAGTCATCTTGACTGTAACTGCTTAAAGATGTGTCATCTTAGCAGGAAACGGCCACACACACACCACACTTGTAGATCTGTAAGTACCTCCGCACATCATTAAACATTCATAACACTAGTTAATATTCATACTTTTGATTCGGCCAGGGGAAGTAGTATCACCAAACTTCGGTGTCAACTGCTCCACTAGTCGACCTTTTACCACCTGATTATGCTCACTTTGGAAACTGAAGAGGATAATATGCAATAAAATACGACATACTTTGAAGCTCTAGTAAGCAACAACTAGTGCTGAAGAACAGAAGCTTACCACTCGATCCCATTGAATTGGGTATCTGGTTCCAACTTATCATGTAGACGCTTCACAGCAGCCTAAGAAAAAACATTCATAAGTGAAAACTAATTCTTGCCAATCATTGACAGTCTAACTCACCGACAGATCCTTTGGAATCTGTCTTTTCCCACTACGTCCAGTGACAGCGGTATTTCTTTGAAGGTCATATACGCAGCCCAAATAATCTCACGGAGACTTATGGAAAAACTGTCCATCTGTCTCTTGATTTCAATAGCAGATTTTTGCTCCGTGAAGAGAGTAAGCATCCTGTCCAGCTTCTGATTCATGCCCAGTATAGAATCCTGAGTGTGCCGTGGCATAATGTACGGTTGGCGAGTCAAATCGTCGTAGTCATGAACATGTGCATGTGGCGTCAAAGGAGGGGTGACATGTTCAGTGGTACTAGCGAATCCACATCACATTCATCCCTCCCCTGTAAAATGATCCTGTGTCCATTCTTCTCGTATAGAGCGCAGTAAACGATATCGAAGTGAATTAAACGATCCAGAAAGATTCTTTGTCGCTGTTCGTAACTGTACGTTGTCTCAGAGAACAAAGAGAATTTTACGCATGCGCGTGAACTTTGATCTATTACCGTCGTCGTTGAATATGGCGAGTCCTAGTGTCCCTGTATCACTCTTCAGTGAAAGTGACGATGATTCCACCGAGGAATGTGAAGGTATAAATGAAGCCAGCACTAGTGGACCCACCAGTTCCAGTAGTATACTTGGCCACGGTGTCAGTACACTCAATGCAAAGCACTCTCGTAAAAATACTCTAGCAGAAAAAAGAAAAATGAGGAGAGAAAGAGTAAAGCGAAAGCGGAGTAAGAAAGAAAAAATTCGGAAACTTCAAAGAGAAGTAAATGCAGAGCATCAGCTGAGGAAGCATGCAGAACAAGCTACTCTCTCTTACAAGAGTATGTCTAGAACCTACTGGGAAAGGTGGAGATGGGAATTGCATAAGAGAAGAGAAGCCATGGCTAATGAGTTACAGGCATGCCGCACACTAGCCACACGGACTCACAATCAATTGCAAGGAACTGTAGTAGCTGTAAAGGAATTTCTCCCAAGGTCGGTTGTTGCAGATGTTCTGCACGAAGCATCTATTCTTGCATCACTTTGTCACCCATACCTCCCCCTCCTCTTTGGGGTCTGCACTCAGCAACAACCCCTTCGAATTGTCATGCAATTCCATGCTTTTGAAGGTCTACAACCATCAACAATACGGCACGAGTTACAAAACCATCATTTTGATGGGCATGCTTGGGTTCTTCTGTGTGCACAGCTGTTAGAAGCGTTGACCTATCTTCATGAAGAAGCTCATGTTCTACATAATGATCTCAAGGTTGATAATGTTTTGGTGGCTCAGTCTGTAGCATTAACCAGAGAAAACTATCAGGTGGTACTTATTGATTTTGGTAAAGCAACCAGATTTACCGAAGCTAAGCGTTACAGCCTTAGTGAATTTGAAAGGAGAGAGTACATCCGTAAATACCCGCATATAGCACCAGAGAGTACTTTTAGCGATATGTTCTCATTTGACAAAGTTTTATACCAGATAATGGATCATAATTGCATTGCAGACCTCCCCCACACACAACAATCTAATCTAAGTAAGTTTGCAGATAAACTCATGTCTGTACGATACTACTCTAGGCCTTCCTGCAAAATGGCACTGGATTTCTTTAGAAAGCTGATGGATTGAGAATAAGTTGTTTTGTTTTAATTTTTATATCCAGTCAGCTGTGTAGCAATATAGCTATTAAGTTAATTGAGTTTGTATCACAACGATTTTGGCATGCACGGACAAGTAGATCAGTGTTATTACAAATAAAAAGTCATGTTAACAAAAGTAGTGGCTGCAAAAAATTAAACTGAGGGGAGTCCTGGGTGTTATCACAGTCAGGCATGGTACACATTAATCAGTCTATAGTAATTGTACAGAAGAAAATATTACAAATAGAAATGAATTGGTAAAGGACAACTGACAAATACAGATTCTCTTATGTCCAAAGTCAACAGGCATAACTGCATGTGCTGCACGGCATGCAATTCTTTGCACGGGTAAAACTTTGTTCACATAACTTTAATACAATTTTGTATGGGACATTACCCTATTAAATGCACACCTGCATAGGCTTGGGCTTGTGTTTCCATTTCGGAGACATCCAGTGAGTTTTCAGGTGCTGACATATCACTGTCACAACTTTCACTGTCCGTGGAGTCGTTGCATGGTTCAGTCCTCCACCGGTGCTCCTGAGCATTGTAATACGTTTCGCGGTGGCGATAGTAACCTGATTTACTCAAGTACTCGCTGCAGTGTGGGCAGTATATTCGGCGACACGTATGTCTGGAGCGATCAGGTGACAAGTGTGAATCCTGCTCTCCTTCACTCATTCTTGCACCTGCACAGTCACTCAGTCCCGAGAACACGGATTCCCCGTTAGAAGCGGAGCCTACAGACACGGACATCCGGATGGGAGGCTCAAGTATTGACACGGACATCCGGCATGGCCCGTTTCCGTCTAAGTCCGCGCATTTACCGTATGTACGACTCTCGCGGAATTCCGTGCATATCCGTGACGATGCTAGGTTTTTCCTGTGAATGACATTAAAATACTGTATCTGTTTTTGACATCCAGATAGCCTAAGTACACAATATTTTGCCAGGGCATTGAAGGGAAGAGGCCTAAAACCACAACTAGCCTAATTGCTCTATAGCAATAGGTAGGTGTTTGAAGTGAGGTGGTCATATCAAAGCCATTTTGTTTACATTGCACATACACCTTGAAGCAATTTAGAAATTTTTGGGCCTGATATTAAGTAACCAAGAGCGATTTAATCACAAGGCATGGGTACTGTATCTCACACCTGCATGCATGCATGGTTCGGCAAGGCAAAGCACAGCATACCTTTTTCCAGAACCTCAGCTTGGTAAGTACTGGTACCGCATCTTACACCTACCACATCCCCTTGTTCCAGCAATAATGGCACTGAACATTCAACAAGGTCTTTAGATTTTATGACTGAATGTGTCCCCTCATCCACCCACTTCACTAGAATGTACAATTCTGTATTAAAAGAGAAAAAAAATTGTTTGCCCTGGGATTCTCTCTTCCACCACCCCCTACCCATTCAGTTGTAGAGAATCAGTGGCCCAATGGGCTCAACTCAGGTGGAATGGAATGACATACTGCTAAAATCAGATGTAATTTTAATTAACATCTTTCCGGGCTACCTACCTTTATTAGCCAACCTCCAAGACTTTCTTTGATGTCTAGGCAACAGAGAGGTACATTGGGCCTCTCTGTTTTGTGTGTGGCGGAAGTGTGGCAGGATACCCCCCCTCCTTATGCCGTCCCACGAGGTGGTCTGGGCACGCACAGGTGGTGTTAAACAGAGGCAGACCTCCATTCCTGGCCCAAGGAGAATCCTCCCGCCAAGCAAGCCCGAAGAGAGAGACTCCCTGCCATCCGACGGCCACACCAACCTACGTATGCACAACCATTAACCCCCTCATGCGTACATGCATTTTCCAACTGCCCTGTAACTGATAAAACTATAACAATGCAATGTCTCCCATCATACTACTGAGACCTAGTCACTGAGCAAGCCGACTTGAAACACTCGATAACCGGCTTCTGGGAATACGTACATATTGTAGATACGCTGTGCTCTCCCAACGACCCAGTGTCTTTATTAAGGAGTCTTCGATCCCCTTTGCAGCAGCCGTCGTCGCCGCACCAATCCGAAAGCCGTGCGTACAATATTGTGTCTGGTCAATTCCAGCACAAAATAGTGCCCTCTGGACCTCTTCTGTGAATCGAGCCCGCGTCAAGGGGCGGCCATCTGCAAAGATAAACAGCGGACCTGAGTTGGTCCCTCGGATGCACAAAAAATCTAGGACAACCGCAGAGCCGAGATAGTGTCCGACCAACAAACAGATTGACTCCCCTGCGGAATGGGTCTGTCTTAGACTGCTTGATGCAGACCCTCAGCAGTGTTGGCCGCCTGGCATTATCCACTGCTACATCCCCCCAACTCAGATGGACTGCTGGGTCATATGCCCCTTCTGTCGGCACTGTGAGTTCACCTGCTCGTAAGAAGGCAAAAAAACACAGGTATGATGCCGCCCACAGCATCTTAGTGTTGGGACTGACGCCAGCGCTCCCATACTGCCCTCATCTTCAATAGAAGGAGTTGGGTAATAGGAAGGTGCGGTTGCTGGCCCCCTTTTGTCTCCACTTCATGCTCTTAAATGGATCTGGTAATGCAGCCTCAATTTGCATATGCCGTATGGCTGATAAATAGACATTTATTGTCCGAAAACCTAATCCTTCATTGGCAAGGTGGGCTACAAATGAACAAAGATGTTGTTCCTGAACAGGTAATGGGGGGATAGATGCTTGCTCGCAGAACTTCACATATCGGTTTTTTTCCACTCCTGTATGTCCGTTGTGTTGAACTGGCTAGACCCCTTGAAAAATGGAAACATACAGATTCCTCCAATCTGCCGAGATCCAGTCTGGCCGGCAATATACCAGCAGCTTGAGCAGCTCCTGTGGAACCTTGGACGGGTTCTTGGCGGCATGTGGGACCTGGGCATGAAAGAGAGGAAGGTTATCACGAGATAGGGCAGCTGCCGCCTCGTTTTCCTTCCCTGGAATATGTGTTGCAACAATGGTCAGGTCAAACTTAGCCATAATGAAAAAGAGCGTCCTCATTAAATGCATTGCGATCTCGCTGCGTTTGCTGCGGCCTGAATTGATGATGGCTATGACTGCCGCGTTGTCAGTCCGACACTGGATGGTCTTTCCCCGCCAATGGCTCCTCCAGAAGGACGCTGCAACAATAATGGGTGTCAATTCTTTCTCTGTAATATGGACGTCCTTCCAATCCCCCGACCATGGGCACTGGAACCATGCACCATCCGATGAGAAGGCACCACAGCCCCACCCACCAGATGCATCTGATGTTACAATTATATCTGGTGACTTGTAGACAACTGTTGACATCAAACTAACCCCATTCCATCCGGTGAGGAACATAGCCCACCATTCCAGATCTGACCGGAAGCCCTCGTTGAGGCGCACAAAATGATGCAACTCCCTCACTGTGGTCGATAAATCAATCATACGTCGAAAGAATGAACGGCCAGGTTTCACCACCTGGCAGGCGTGCTGAAGCTGTCCAATTAATGAGAGCAGGTCTCGCTTTGTACATGCCTTCTTGTGTCTCCATTGCCTAATCACTCTCACTAGCCTCTCCAGCCGTTCTGGTGGCAGCCGTAACTCCATTGCCACAGTGTCAATCAAGATCCCTAGGAATCCCAGTAAACAGGCAGGGCCTTCCCGTTTTCTCATTGCCAATGGCAGTCTCAGCTCTTGGCATGTTGCTTCGGTCAGCTCCAGGGACACTGCACACTCATCCGACTGTGGTTTCCCAATAAACAGGAAATCATCCAGGTAATGCAGCAAAAGCACATGCCCCTCTTTCATGCAATATCCATGCCAGTGCATCCGCAACGGCATTAAATATTTTGGGTGCTGACCGAAGGCCAAAAGGCAATGCTGCATCGAGAAACACCTGCCACTCCCACTCCATGCCTACAAGGGGCGGTCCTCTGGGTGGACTGATACATTGTGGTAGGCCCTCTGAACATCCAGTTTTGCGAGAATGGCCCCACTTTCCAACCTCGAAATTATTGTTGCTGCCTCATCGATAGAAGAATATGATAGTGAACATAAAGCTGGGTCCACCCCATCATTAATACTCGCCCCACTTGGGTGTGATAGATCAACGATGAGCCGCCACTTGCCCGGCTGGTTGGGTTTTGGGATGACCCCAAAGCAATTTATATGCACCCCTCGCCTTAGCTGCCGCTGTGGTTGTCATGGGGCCCAGCACCCGGCCTGCATCTCGTTCGCACTCTAAGTACTCCCTGACCACTTGAGGATTCTGGGACGCCGACAGCATATTGCGCCTGGCCGACCTCCTCTTCGTGTTGGGTTTCATGCCATTGTAACCATTGGAACCCCCGCTGAATACCATCCACCAGATACTTCACCAGTGCGTGGTCCGGATGCCTGCTCAATGCCTCTGCCTATGCTTCCACCCGAAGTGGGGTTGCTATTGCTCTAAACTGGCTGGGCAAAAGTGGTTGGGCTGGCCACCTCTGCCGGTTCAGCTGCACTAAGTCCCCCGTGTAGACATAGCTGCCCCTCAACACTCCATCCGTTATCGGCCCTACATAATCAAACAATTTTTACAATTATATCATTTGCCTCAATATTATATCATAGAATAACAATGAAGCATAGCCATAATTATATGCGAAACACAACAATTGCCCCCCATAGGGTACCACATAGTCCTTCACCCTCTCACGGGGGCTTCACTCAGTCTTGGGTGGGGGGTTGGATATCACGGCTTTGCAGGCCATAGCCGGATGATCCCCCTCACATTTCACACAAATGTGACGATAGCGGCACTTCTCCTGGTAGCCTTCATTCCACGCATAGCAAGCCCGATTTGCTGGTGGTTGTGGTCCCGGGGCACCACCACGCCGTCCCAAGCCTGCTGACCTGGTGAAACCTCCTCTGCGAGCTTCCGAGCCCACCCCACCAGACGACCACTCTCCACTGAAGCCTCCTGGCTTCCGCATCTCCACTCCCTGACCTGTCATGAGGCCCAAGCCCCCTCCCCCGACAGCCTGTACCACCGGCTTTTTGGGGGCCAATGCACACTCTGCACTTTGGTGGTCCGTTTCGAGGCAGTACTGGCACGTCCTTCCTTTTCCGTTTTGTTGTGCCATGAAGGTTACTGTGTACAAGGCGGAGTTCAACTGCCCCCAGTCGGTACGTACTAGGCACCGTAGCAGCCAGCTGTCGAAACATTGTATCATACCCTTGCCATCCGGTGCCCCCACATTGCTGGGCTACCCGGATCATATGGGTCTGGTACGCCATAAGCTGCCTGAATTTTTCTGGCTTGTGGCTAGGCACCACACTGGCATACACTCCGAAACACTGCAGCCATGACAGAATATCTGGCACTTCACGTCTGTTAGCATGGCTGGAGGCTGAGCTAGAGGAGGGGTGGTCGGTTCTCCAGCGTTCGGCCTCTATGTTGTCTCTGAGCAACTCAGCCATATCAACATTGTCCCTTTTCACAATTTTTGCCACTAGCTTCACTGGTACTGGCGGCAGGCAATCACTCATAAAGAATGGTGCCGTTGGCACAGCTGAGCCCCCAGTCTTAGCCTTTTTGGTGGTCCCTTCGGCGCTCTCCTGAGGGTTACTACTCCCACTCGTAAGAGCCTCCATCGACGCTTGCCATGGCGGTGCCATAGCTCCCTTAGTTGCAGCCCCCGAGCCACCTGCCAGCCTCTCCACCGAGGGCAACTCACCCAGTGCCTCTTTGCTCACTGGCCTTCCCCGGCCTATGCTCCTCATGGCTGTGGCCTCCCACGGCCTCCGTTGGACCCAGCCTCCCACGGCCGCACACTCCCTAGGCCACCTAACGGCCTAGCCCGGGATGGGCAGTGGCCTCCCGCAGCCTGACTGCCACGTACCGCCCCTCCCTACTCTGGGCTGTGCCGTACCAACTTACCAGTAGCAGAAGTTCCGGCTCGGTCATCTCACTCCGTGCCACTGGCACGCTTTGGGGATGGGGAACCCTCTCTTGTGTCGCTCTCTTCCGCCATGTCTGTCGATGGGCGCGAAGTACGCTGGATTGACGCGGATTCTGAAGAGCGCTAAAGAACAGCTTCAACTGCAGATGCTCTTGTCCGAGGCACGAGGCTGCTCATCTGCGCATGCGCACCCAACCACCGTTACTCAGTTGGCCCTTTGGTGTTAACTACGTCTAACAAGGTTAAACTACATTTAAAACTTTACTTTTTAAGTTTCGCGAAACCCAAAGGGGGAGGTCACATGCGCAAGCTCCTCAGTACGCGACCAGTGGGGGTAGGACAAGGTCACGTGCACAAGCCAGTACCGGTACATGAGATGTAGCGCTAACTCTCTTGAAGAGCTTTATTTGTGTTTGATGTTGACGTGGCTTGAAAAAAAGAACAGAAAAGTCTCTAGGAGCAGCCCGAGTCTATTTCTGATGGTAAGGCACAGTATAGGTATGCATTCTGAACCTGGCATGGCACGCTCACCGTTATATGTTCTGGAATGTGACTCTTCTCCTGCATCTTAGGACTTGCCATTGGAAGGTAAGTAAATCCATGCATTGTGCCCCGCTATTGTAGCAAGTTATAGCAGTTTCTTTCTAGCTAACTCCGTATCTTAGTCGCATAACTCCGTATTTTTGTTCGCTCGCCACCATGGAATGCAATTACCTGCACGTGCACATGAGGCTTGTCCGACCTCTCCCCCCCTGGTACACGACAATGGAATGCAATTACCTACACATGCACATGAAGCTTGTACAACCCCTAAGCATCAAAAATTCTATGGCACAGTAGTTGAGAACTTGAGATTTGCACAAACATTTTAGACCCAACTGGGTGTTCTTCAGGCACAATGACCATACAAGGATTACACCGTCACTTATCATATTAAATGGTCACAGCCCTACAGCTCAAAATTATGCTTATACTTCCCGGCTGCACTGCAATCTAAATTGGCTCACCTGCAGGATCAGTTTCCTTTGTCAATCGCCGAAGAGCCACGGTCGAGAGCTGTAAGCACTTCCCTCTCTGCAGAACAGGGTCTGGCTCGCGAGACTATAACACAGAACCTTGCTGGCCACGCGAGACTAGCCTGCGGGGAACGGATGGAGGACGCATTAATTGCTATTAGGGGAAGAAGATTGAGTGCTTTCTATTCTGGTTGGTTGACTTTCTGTCGACCTGCTGGAGCATGTTTGAGTAAGCCCAAACATAGATAATATTATCTATGGTAGTCTCGTGCCCCGTCACACCCTTGATTTAGTCAGCTGCGTGAAGCTATATATACAAGGCCATGGATGCGGAAGGCTCGAGCTCTGATTGGACCGATTTGTATTCTTCTAACGAAGACGACGTTGATTTCTTCTCTTCTGACGAAAGTGAGAACGGTGATGACTGCATGGACATAATTGGTGATGAATTTTCGCTAGCGAGTGAATGCATGAGCGATGATCTCGATGATGACGATCTAAACGAGTCCTTCTTTGAAGATATTGACAGTAGTGACCCTGGAGATGATGCGCCCTCAAGCACCAGCACAGAACCTGGTAAACGCCCTGGAGCTAACATAAACCTTTTCATGGCCTGCCTTTTGAATTTTCTATACGGCATACGCCACTGCCTCACCGGGAAGGCCTTAAAAGAACTTTTACAGCTCTTTTCTGTGGTCCTTCCATCAGAATCAAGTATCCCCAAGTCTGTGTATGCCCTTAAAAAAGTATTTACGAGAATGTTTCCCGCAATTCAGCCGTCTAAGCAAGACTTCTGTATAAAGTGCCACCGTCTTCTGAGTCAATCCGGACAGCAGTGTGAAAATTGTCATGGGGCAGTCTCGCAGTTTATTACCATCCCTATTGGACCACAGCTCAAAAGTCGTCTGGAAAGTGAGGGACATCTTCCAGAAAAATAATATGGAGTAGGCAGTAGCATAGATATTATATATACCTAAGGTATTAATATCTATGGCAATAGTCGCAATAATCTATAAGTACCCAGTCTCCCCTCTGCATTTTTTTTGCATGGAAAATCATATTATAGTCGGGGAACAAGCTATAGTGATTTCCAGCTATTACTAATCAGACTTTTCTTGAAGTCTTGCTGTGCAAGCAAGCTAAGGCTATATATAGCTTCCCAACAACAAACAAACAACACTTACTGTTGCTCTGAAATCAGAAATTTAACATTTGGTAAATTTTGATAGAAAACATGAATGCAAATACTTACCACTCGAATCTGGTCAAACTTCTTGGTAACTTGAATGATCAGCTGTTTACATAATATTTTTTTATTATGCTGCAGACGATGAAATATGGAAATTTCTTCAAGTTCGATTTGATAGAAGAAGAAATGGAATTTCAGATATTTATGATGGAACAAAATACAAGGAACTAAATGCATGTAATTGTGTGTCTACGTCCAACAAGGCTAATCTAACTCTGGTACTTAACACCGATGGTGTCCAGTTATTTAAGTCCTCTAAAGTGTCACTTTGGCCGGTATGGTTGGCAATAAATGAACTACCTCCTGCAGTAAGGTACATGCACCGTTAAAGTACAAGTTGTATATAATACTTTGTCTGATGTGCCTGCACACTTAGTTATATATAAATAATTTTTCCATGCATGCAGTGCACTTTTAATGTTATCACAGGCGTGTACGTACACATGACAACCAAAGGCTTTGTACATAATTATAGCTAGATACATGACATTGTATGCATGGAAGCACAATGTAATCACGGTTGTATTATATGACATGTAGATTTTCCAAGAAGAATTTGATACTAGCTGCAATATAGTGTGAAAAAGAGAAGCCAACCATGACGAAGTTTCTTCAACCTCTTACTGATTCACTGAACGAACTATACCACAATGGTAAGTATTCTTAGTTTCATATTCACCTTAAGTTCTTTCATGTTTTTCACATATTAAGTCTCCCTCTGACTATTATAGGGATCCAAGTGAGGGATAGAGTTGCTCGAGTGGCTATTGTTGCATCTACCCTAGACTTACCTGCCCGTGCCATAGTTGCAAACATGCTCCAATTCAATGGACGCTATGGGTGTCATTATTGTGAGCAAGAAGGAACCACTGCACTTGGCAATCCTCTTCATCGCTGGTGGCCCTATATACCCAATCCTTCACCAAGAAGTCGCAGTTCCATTTTAGAAAATGCTCGAAAAACAACCACATCTAATGAAATTGTAACTGCATAATTACTCATCAGCTTTATGTACTTATACTGAGGCCTTCACGGGTTACAATCTCATTGCTTCTTCACGCCCTTTTATTCACTCATATGTAGGAAAAGGGAGTTAAAGGAGCATCCATACTCTTCAGGCATCCTCTTTTTGATGTATGCCATGGGGTTGTCATAGACTCTCTTCATGGTATTTACCTGGGTGTTACTCTACATATGCTCAACTCAGCTCAACTCAGCTCAGTAGGCCACCAAGAAGCCTTCAGGAATATAATAGGTGGAAAGGTTAGTTCATCACAAAGCCTATACTTACACAGATAGCATTTTATGTCTTTTACTTTTGCTGACACACTGCGCAAGTGCATCAAGAGTGATCATGCATATTGTTGTATGTTGGTTAGAACTAATTCTACAGCCCTTGTCTATGACAACTGTAAATGTTTTGCTTTATTTATGTATAGGATCTGAGTTGAGGTCATGGTTACTTTACTATGGACTCCCTGTCCTCATTGAAATTCTACCTCTGCCTTATCTGTCACATTTTGCTCTGTTAGTGGCGGGTATTTCTGTGTTTGAAGCTGATCTCATCCCTCCCTCGCAATTGGAAATGGCTGGAAGATGGCTAAAGCAATTCTACACCCAATGCAGTGACCTTTACGGTAATTATAAGAGCCTGGATTCATATGGGTGGTGTATTTCAGTGTGGTTAGTGTAATTACATACACATTTGTATACTGTATGAGTATTGTAATTACATTACCAAGTTATTTTACTCTATTTCTGCTTAGGAGAGAAGACCTCTACCATGAATGTACACTTGCTTGTACATCTGCAACAGTGTGTATCAGACTGGGGACCATTATGGTCCTACTCGTGCTTTCTTTTCGGGTCTGCCAACAACCACCTTACAAAGTTATTTCATGGCACTAAGGATATGACACAGCAGGTATACATTGTAGGTAGAATTCAGTAGCCTTGATTCTGGCTCTCCAGGCCATATTATATGCCATAGACAATTTGATCTGAATACAGTCCAGAGTTTCAGGAAGAATAATTATGTGAGTGAGTTAGAGTAGAATTTAAGTGCTCTGAGGTACTAGTCTATTATTGATTATCTCCCATCTGTATTTGAGTGCCACTGCTTTTGTGACTCCAAAGCAATGATTTGACTATTCATCCAGATGGCGTTCTCCTACACCATGATGCAGCTGCTACCTATGCAATTTGGCTGTCCGTTATGACAGTCCGAAGACACCAATGGAAAGCCTAAGCAACATTCTATTTGGGCATATGAGGTATAACAACATTATGGGATGGGACTATAGAATCAAATATGAACATAGAGAAAGAATTCTTTGTACCCTATAAGTTTAGTTGTCTAAAACTATACCTCAGTAGTGCTACATGACCCACTATGTAACTGCACACTAGCTACAAGCAAATAACAAGGATTTTCACCTTCATGATCATCAAATGTGGTACTTCTGTCAGTATTCTCTTCGGGTGAAACTATCTTTCTGAAGTTTATTATCACTGCTTTCATTCATGTCTTTCCTCAGTTTGTCCAAGAAACTCTTGGGTGATAATCTTTGGGCGTCGGGGCAGCTGTCAGTGAAAATTCTAGAAAGAGAAGTGGCAGAACAGATTGGAGTGGATAAAGCACAAGTTTTTATGGACTGCTAAAGTGTAAAGAGATGTTCTATTCTAAAAATTTTTTGAGAGTAAAAAAAAGAAACAGTTATACTGTACTATGATGGATTTGGACAGATATTATACTTTATTTTTATAAATGAAAAAACTTATGCTGTCATGAGGAAGTTGGCTACTGCTCCTGAGCCCCAGTTTGGGCCACACACAGGCACCCTAGTATCATACACCTCTTCAAGGCACACCCTTGTGTCTGCAGAAAACATTACAGAAAAATGTGTATTTATTGATATTGGAAGTAAGCGGTACATAGCTAGAGTCCCTTCAAAGTTGTATACTGATTGAGTATTTAATTTTATGAGTGTAACATTTCCTACTTTTAATACACGTCTGGCATTGTACAGATCAGTGCAGAAAGTCCATTTTTAAAGTTTGCGTAAAGTTTGCGTGTATTCGACGCGCTTTTCGCGTATATATCTTCGCGTAATACTGCGTAGTCTACGCGCAAATTACGAAGCGTGAATACATCGCTACATCCGCAGGTGAGCGAAGACTCGCGTAGATTTGCGAAGGTGCTTACGCTACGCGTATTTTACACGGGTACTATCTTACATCCACTTCATACTGCACATATGCTACCCCACATGCACTTGCTAAGGCTCGCCCACAATATCTTGCATTCTCCTAGTAACTTTGCATAGCTATGTGACTACACGGCCATCGCAAGTGGGGCGGCCTGGGCCACCCCACTTTTTATGCCAATTTCCCCCCCTTTGCAGGCCTTTGACCTTTGAACTCATGTGTATCCGTCAGGTCGTCTGGTGGTGGTGGTAGCTAACTGCCGACATCGGCAATTGGTGACAAGGCTCATCAATTTTCTTTCTTCTGGTGAAGCGGAAGTGTTTTGATAAAGCTGCGAGAGAGGAAGCCTTGGTACAAGGCTAGGATTATGGCGATCTCGAGAGAGCCAGCTGTGTGTTTGATCTCTGCCTGTATTGAGAGAAACAGTATAGATCTACATTTTATTAGTGCATGACCTTCAATGTCTGAACTTGGAGTTACAGCAACCCTTTTGTTTTTGCAGTGGCGCGTACATATGTATAATACAAGTTCATTAAATTCACTTTGTGGTTCACTAGTGTCTTTTTATAAACTCATCCCTCTTTGTTTGAATAAGTAACTTGAACTGGCATGTAGTATCCATGGCACATGCATGCCATGGATGCCAGATGTCCTCCCACATAATGAAGTCATAACTTATAGATCTAATTATACTCCTACATGTGGGAGTATATATGTAGCTATAATAGCACGTATATAGCAGCTAGGCAAATTGTCTATAGTCAACTGACAGCTAGCAGTGAAGTTAATTATCAACAGAACTATGTGTAACAGATTATTTTGAAGCTGGAAATGGCAGAAGGTACAGTGGCTACCTGCTGTATATAGTGGCTGTACAGTAGCTATAAGTATTCATACTAAACTGTGTTCAATAAGAATATAGTGAAATCTGTTAGAAGAATGGTCAATAGCATCTCTCACTTTGATCACCATCATTATGGATAGCAATACCATGACAATAGTATACTAATCATACTACTGTCTTTCAATGACTATTATACAGCAGTTTGTTGAGTACGATTATCTGTCCAGGTATTGTGCATGTGGGCTCTGTGAACTGCCCACAGCATTTATGATCCCTATGTGCTGAACAATCACCATACGGGTATAGAATAGCCATTTACTTTTTGAGCTATGTAACTTAGAAAATGGTATGCTTCGATCATGAATTTAGAATAAAAGTGGTCTATTATTACAAAAATAAATCTGTCAAATTTCATTAACATTTAGTTCCATGCCAATAAAAAAACAACAGATTTCACAATTCTTTCCTACACTGGACTGTCAAATTCGTAGTAAATAACAGACTACCCTCTGGTGTAACTTGACTGCATACGCAGACTATCTTAAACCCAGGTAGCAACCAAATTAGTGATTGCACCCAGTATAATCAAAATAACCATGCATTGTATACGTGTCCAGTCGGATGATAGGTTTAAATTTCATCCATTGCTATGAGTAGCTGGATAATTGTGTATTGTGACCTCGTTTGATTTATGTAGTAATTTTAAGGTGGGGGTTACCATGTTTTTCTGTATGTAGTGTTAGTATGCTATGTGTGATAGTGATTAATTAACACTTGCATGCTATTAATCTTTCAGGTGCGTCTTCGTATTTAACAGTCAAAGATGTACAAAATGAACTTCAGGAGGTCAATAGATGGTACTTACTGGGTATTCAACTGGGAGTTGAACCTTCCAAATTAGATCAATTTCAAGCCAACCACCCAACTGATGTTGAACGATGCAAAGTTGATGTGGTACAGCACTGGCTCAACAATGTAGGCGACCCCTCCTGGAAAAGCCTGGCTGATGCAGTGCAGAGGTTAGGGGGACACACCCGATTAGTACAAACACTGCAAGGAAAGGCTGCTGGTGACTTACAAGGTACTTTGTAAGCCAAGTAACAAATCACATTGCAGCACTCGCAGCTGAATCATGTATACATATGTAGGCTTAAAATATATATAGGAATCCCAAGCTTCATTACATAGATCTACATGGGAACTGTTTATTGTCACAGTTTTATGCATATATCATGAATACACTCCAGAGGTAAAAGGAGTGATTGACAAGCACAGCAAAGCACATTTCCCAGGTACTCCGAAAAAGTGGAAGGAACCCCTGGTATCCACTGTTTGCGCATACGCAAGAAATTACTGGAAAAGTCGGTAAATAAACCTGTAAACTACTCCAGCCACGTGGAGCTAAGTAGTACGGAGACAGTATATAGGTATAGTAAACGGAGGTACTAGAGACTGCTGATTGTACTGCTGATCGTGAGATGACCTTACAACTAGCCTAGAAATCTACAGGACCAATAATTAACCAAAAAGCTAGCAAATGCTACTTACTGTAAAAGAGACAGAAGCGCCTCTTGCTTTTCCTGAGGCAGCAATTTGCACACACATCAGTCCTCTACAAATGACAAACCTTCACCATAAGGTGCAAAGGCTGGCTATTTTACCACAAAACAACTTCAGTACATTAAATGGTACATTCTGGCTCAGAAATTGCTGCAGTTTTTGACCAAATTAAGGGAGGCTTGCTATAGCTGCAAGGTTTGTAGCATATGTGTAGCTACTGTGTATGCAAACAAAACATATTACTACTGGAAGACAGGCAGTGATGCAGCAGCAATCGGTCAATTGATAGGAGTGTGAGTTTTAAGCAAATTATATCCCTCTCAAGCCCTCCACTCTCAATCTTGGTGACATCATACATCATGAATACATTTTAGAAATAGAAACTAATACTTTTGGGGAACCCCAGCTTGGTATTATTACTCAACATTATCAGATGTGCTCATTGCTAAGGAATGGTTGGAATTTCAAGAATAGCTGATGTTACAAAGGTGGGTAAACGAGGATAGAATAGAGCAATGTGTGGCATGTACTTATAGTATCATGCATGCATGCATGATATAGCCCAGAGAACAAGCCACTCGTTACTCTATTTTGAACATGCCTCCTCTGTCCATATTTACAGTATCACCTATTCCAACAATATTACTAGGGATACATAGTATGCAAATGCCCTTGCTTCGTGGCTAACATCCTGGAACCGTGTATGTGCCCCGTGAACCAGACTACTAAGTCACAGGTATATTATAGAGTAAGTAATGAATACTCAGACGACAGGACGCTAGAGCCATACGCATAAATGTATGGGAGTGGGCGGGGTCTTCGATCGATACTACAGACTGAGTTCCAAGTTTGCCGTTCCTCCGTTGCTTGGTTTTGGAGCTATAGTCTTCCAAATGTAAGTCCAAATATATCAAAGATCGGACAATTGTATGTATTGTCGGACTCCGTTCTTGTCTCTTCTATAAAGCATCTGTCGGTGAGATTTCTGCAGCATTGGGAAGCTCCACGACCCTGTAACTGCCTCAAGCACTGAGGGCTGTTGCTGAATGTGAAGCAGGGTCATTCTATCTTCTGTGATTGGGCAGTGAATTTTGTACTTTTTGCCGTAGACGCCCTAAAATACCTGCTATTAGTGGATTGTACAGGTCCTTAGCAGCATAACGGTGCAAGTTCGATGTTTATATGTTGCTTGCTTCTTGAGATAGAGCTGTTTGTCTAAAATCTTCAGCATCATCTTCATTGGACATGATACTCAAATTTTTAATGGCTGGAAGCAGGCAAAATAGCTCTTTGTTTGCAATGCCACATCGTATAAATATCTGACTTGCACCATTATGCTGTTAAGGACCTATACAATCTACTGGTATCGTCGTGCTAGATGTGCTCAATACCATTCCCTGTCCCTGCATGCTTTCAGTACCGAAAAAGGCAGTAGCTACTATAAATAAGATACCGGAATTATAGCAAGGAGTTTCAAATTGTTTTGAAATAGAGCAAGAGTAGTCACATACATGCAGTCAAACATTTACTTTATATCATTACTCTGTGTAGAGTCATCACTCGGAACTTCAGTATCAATGAATGGTACCCCGAATGGAGAAATAGCAGAATCATCCGTGCCAGTGTGCATCACAAATGGCCATTGCATTGGTGTAAGTGACTCAGAAAATGTGTATACTGTGTGCAGATCTGAGTACCCTCTAAGTGGAGTTGCTGTCGATGAATTTGATGAATCAGATTTGAAAGTAGAAACCCAGAAGGTTATGCTTAAATTTGGAGCACTAGTAACCAATGTGAAACTAGCACTTAAAAGCCAAGGTGTAACGGTTGAAGCATTTGCCTCCCACTTGCTGACTATCAAAGGCCTAGAACCAGTATATGTTCAGTCTCAAACATCATTGCTTGAAGCTTGCATTAAAGAAGTACGTGCTCAAACGAGTATATTTGCTGCCACTGATGTCATCTCTGATTATTTCTCTTGGTTCAACCACATGCTTATTGAGAACATCATTGAGACTTTTTGCAAGCACAACAAGGGTATAAAGGAGAGGCTAAGAGAATTCCGGGAGCAGTTCCAAGAATACTGCAACCACCGGATTTGCAAGTGCCCCCGCAACGGATTTGGGTTTTCACGAAGAAAAGATGCTGCAATCTTTGTTGTCAAAGTTGATGCCAAATGGGAAACAGCCCAGGTTGATCAGATAGCATTCATCCGTGACACAATTTCTAATATTCTGCATGTAAAGAGACAGGCTCTATACTTGCGGACAGTTGACAATGGTTGCATAAAGCTTACATTCCTCATGCCTGAGTTTGTAGCAAATGCTGTACTTCCCCTAGCTGTCAATCCACGTGAGCAAGCAGCAGCACTATCCAGCGCTGGTGTACAGGAGTTACACTGTGGCAATTTAAGCCTTTACTTCTACACTAGCACTGAGGGATCTACCTCTGGTGATCATCATCAGGTTTGTATTATTGTGTAAGGCTAAGGCAAGTGTTTCTCGGTGTCTAGCAATTAGAATGATATTTACCAGCCGGGTGCGTGCTCAGCTGGTAGTAAGGTTGCTTTACGTTCGTCCACAATTATCACATGCGTTGAGTACATCATTGCGTTACTATGCCATGAGCAATGTTGAGTATGGTGGAAGTTTGCAGGCTCAGTAAGCCAAGATATGTTAATCTAGCTTATATTTATGTTGCTAAAAAAAGTGGTAGGTAGCGATGGTAATTCTGTTTTGGCAAGTTCTGATAGCTAACTGGAAGCCATACTACAAAATTGCTGTGTCAGCACTTTTGCTGGAAGCTGTACTGTTTAGATCCATTCTACGGCTGCATTTGGCTTATACCTATTGCTGAGTACAACTTTCAGTTGGCTGGTTCATGTGAAAATACCTGGCTGGTTTTTAGATACGAAATACCGTATAGCCATTTATTTTCGCGGGTACAAATTTTCGAGATTTTTTCATGTTGACCGTCAGAAATATTCATGGTTCGAGCATGGAACTTCGATTATTGATTTTATCACACGCTAACTTGATCTAGTAAAGACCACGAGGGCAAAAGAAAGCCAGCGGATGAGCCCGGTCTCTCACCGGCTGTTTCTCTTTTCTTTTAGCCAGTCCGATATTAGCCAAAAGATTCCTTCCACTCTTACCAAAGCTACAACAAGACTACAGGCACTCTTTTAGCTGGCTCTTCGCTGGTCCGTTGCGGTTTGAGATTTCACCTGCGAAAATTAGAACCCCGCGAAATTGTTTTCTTTGCTGTTTAGATTGTCAGGTATAGTAAGTCCGCTCTCTGAAGTCTTATAAACATTAAACAGCTGTATCCTACGTCATAATTAGCCCTTGAATGTTCACTGTATATAACCTTCTTGATATCAAACTTCGATCTCCTAGGTAGAGGAGGATGAGAGTTCAAGTCTTACTGCCTCAGAGCTCAGTAATACTTACTCTGACTCATCAGCAATTAATCAAGAAACAACCACTGACCTCCCAAAAGTGTGTGTGTAGGGATTATTAATGTAATACTAATTTGATCACATTCTTAATAGAAACACATTTCTACAGAAATATTTGTAATATTGACCAAGTTTATATGCTATAATATGAGCTCTAGAGCTCTGTGGCTCTGTAGTTGGTACATTTGCCCTAAGTTTGGTATTGTATTGGATGTTGCTAGAAAAGATTTGCTTGAATTCTCATACGATTGTGGATTTTGCAAATAATATTATGGCATTTGCAGTTATGTAGTTGTGTTTTGCCTGTGCAAATACTCAGATGCATATTTAGCTACATCCACCCTTTTTTCTAGCCTACAGATACCAGTGCGCTGGACTATGTAGGACAGCAACAGAGTGCCCCAGTTCAGGCTGTCCCCTTACAAGAAGGTGCTTCCACTGATACATCCAATAGTGCTGACAACGATTGCTCAGAATGTTTACAGTGTAGCTCACGGGTGACAATGGAAAAAGCACTTACACAGGTTTGCTCATATTTGTGTAATGTGATGTATAGTCTAGTATAACCTTTTAATATTTAATGGAAGGCCTTATTGCATAGCTACATTTATGCTGAGATCTCCTCACAGCTTTTTCACTCGCTTTGTTTCTTGGATTTCACTTTTTTTTAATGAGGCTAAAAGCCTGCATTTTCTTGTATTGTTTATTAGCCTCATTCCCAGGCCACACAGTCGGAGAAGTGGAATTTGGAATTTTAATTTGATCTTTAGGCCAGGGTGGCCCGTAAGCTATAAAAAACACAAAACAAAAGCATGTTATTGGGGCGAGCCTGAGCGAACCCCACACTAGCGTGTATAGTGGAACAATTTCATTATGCGTTGTTCGTTCATACGTATGTACGTACGTCCACCATATCGCATATGTGCTTACACTCCAAATACGCGGCAACAGCCACGTGTGCGCATTCAAAGTTACTTTGCTACTGCCACCGTGCGCATTCAAAGTTACTTTGCTACAGGCTGTTTAATATACGTAGCTAGCTAACCAGTAAGCGATGGCTAACTGACAGCAAAGCAGGAACCGAGAACTACAAGAAGAGAGGACAGCAGAAAATACTGTCGCAGCCAGGGTAATTTCTAGGCGCCAACGGGATAGAGAGCGCCAACGAGGGAGCGGGGTAGCAGGTACCCCGGAGGAGAGAGAGGCAAGGCTCCAAGGCGAGAGGGAGCGCCAACGGCAGAGAAGAGCAGCAGGTACCTAGTGTTTTTTTTCTGCAAATTTAAGTTTAGGGAGGGGGGTATTGTCACTTTCAAGGGGCAGTCACTCCCATAGGGACAGCTAAGACCTGAGTCAAAAAATGGTCAACAGGTCAAGGGGTATTTTTGCCATTAGTCAAGGGGTCAAGGATAATTTTTGTAACTTATTGTATTGTGATCATGTAGATTTGGTTCAGTCAAGCAGCGAAATGGTCAAAATTTTATATGTAGCTGTACATATGGGAGTGCCTACCTCTGGTCTTTTCATTGTGCCATGCTACCACATATTGTAATAGTATCAAATTACTAGGCATACGCATTGCGCAGATAGCCTCACGCAGAGGTATGACGTAAGTTAGTTAGCACAAAACCACACCCACTAGAAGCTGCATCACCCACGCAATTACCGGAGAAGCTACTCTACACGAATGAGCCTTCAGGAGACGAATGTCTCTGTATACAACACAGTTCCAAGGACCAGTTATGGCTGCTACACGAGAGCAGAGTTGCTTGAAACTCACGTTCGTATCGCTGGCGATCGATCCGCGTACCGTCTGTCTCCAGCGGTCAGATCTCTGCTGAAACAGAGGCTACACAAACTCTAATCGCGTTGGAGCTGTAGTACGCCTACCTGGGTAAAAAAAAGTGATCGATTTGTCCTGATCTCTAATCCTTTGGGTGTCAGAAGTACAAAGGCGGCATCCATGTAACTCGTCAGGACGCCATCTTGAACACGCGCGTGCCCCCCGGGGCCGGAAGCGTTTCGTTACAGCTGTAGTAACAACACGTATACGGAACGTACAGACATAGTAATAACACGTATAAGGAACGTAACCGGAGATTTAATTGCATTCCTAAGCGTGACGGAAGTTGCGCACATATATATATATACATATTTGTACCACAGCAGCCATATAGTTCAAAGGTACCGCCTGCAGTGTATATCCCAGAAGACAGCTGGCCTAACCAAAATTGCAAACTCAGCCATACACTAGGTGGCAAAAACTCATACACCACGCTGAGTCAGCCATACACTCCTTGTGGTCAGCCATACACTACGCTGAGTCAGCCATACACTTCTTGTGGTCAGCCATACACTAAGTTGCTGTGGTATAAATCGGTTATACCACTCCCACTCAGAGGTTTAGCGGATACACTACTCGGGCTTCGCCCTCGTAGTGTATATGCGCTAAACCTCTTCGTGGTTGTGGTATAACCTATATATATACGCTAGCTGAGATTTCAGCCCACACTGCATGATTAGTTGCCTCGTGCTAAGGCGCTCGGCAATAATTTGGGAGCGGGGATTAGAATTTCAGGGCTAAAACGTCTCGGAAATGTGAAGAGTTTGTTTGACCGAGCTCAAGCAGTTACTCTGGAGGAAGAAAACATGCGTAAAGAAGAGGAACACCTGGAAGGAGTTCTGCAGGAAAATGGTTATCCGAGACCATTCATCCGGAGGTCCCTGGAAAGGCGACCACAACCAGATGAAGAGGAACAGTCCCACAGAACCACCGTGGTGATCCCGTATGTAGCTGAGCTGAGTGAGCGAGTCAGGAGAGTATGCAGAGACTACAACATCAGAACAGCTTTCAAGTCCGCCAGCACTCTCAGAACGGCTCTAGTCAGAGTAAAGGACCCCATCCCGATTGACTGGAGTGGTGTATGAGGTTCTTTGCAGTTGTGGGAAGGTGTATATTGGTGAGACCAAGAGGACTCTGGAGACAAGAATGAAAGAGCACCGTGCTGCAGCCCGCCTAGGACAGCTGCAAGTCGGCAGTGGCAGAGCATGCTTGGCAGGATGGACACACAATAGACTGGAGTGGTGTCAGAATACTGGATGAAGCCCCAAAGAACTCTGTGTTGCTGATCAAAGAAGCCCTATACATCCGCTTGAGGCCCACTGAAGACAAGATCAATAGAGACCTGGGCTTGGATGTCCCTGAGTGTTGGGTGCATACTATCAAGACTCTGAAGCCACAGCAACGAAGCTAATTAGTGACTCAGATGACTTAGTACTCAATTAGGCTTGGCTTCTGGACTCTGTGTTTACTTTGTGTTTTTTGTAATAGGCTGGTCTAGACTTGTTAGGCTTCGCTTTAGGCTTCGCTTATAGACTCTAGATTAGGCTATTTAATGCTCTGAGTTCTGCCTGTACTCTCTGTTGATGTTCTGCCCTGATGAAGACTGCAGCCCAGCAGTTGAAACGTCGGCATTTGATGATATGTTTGTGAGCCAATTTGTGGTTGGTAGAAAGAGAACCTGATCGATATCTTAATAATTTCTAGAAGTAACTAAAATTAATACTGTAGATAACTACTCCTCGCTTTACCAAAAACAAAATAACCATTTTTTTGGTATGCAAGATAAAGAAAAGTTTTTATTTTTAATGAGTGATAATTTGTATGATATACTCTATGCTTTAATCCATATATACATAGCTAATTTCAGTGAGAATGGGCTGTCTAAAAGTTGCGTATCCTGGGCAGGAAATTAACAAGTACACCTCATCTTTGGTTTCCAGCGTACATAGAGGGCAGATTTGTGCTGATGTCTCTAAAAACCTTGTTACTACCTCATACCTAAGTCATGATCCGCTTACAGTACGAAATAGTAATATTATATCCCTATGCATGAGGGATATACGTATTATGGCATTCATTAAAAATTATGCTGTGAGGGATATTATATCCTAATATATGCGTGAGGGATATATTATGACATTCATTAAAAGTTATGCTATCGCTGGGAGCTTAGAAAGAACATATGACATGTTTTCACTTGTAAATCCTGGGATAATCAAAGCAGAAAAGCATAATAAGTTACTGTTCTCCATCTAGAGTTGGTATGCAGGCTGGACAGGTAGCCATCATAGCCACTAGTACTCCCTTATGTTTAAGCTTCTACCAAGTTCTAGCTTGCCTGTAACTCTTGCTAGAATGACTTAGGCACGATAAAAGTACCTTCCGAGTAGGCTATAAAATGCCCTTGACCTTGGAAGTCTTGGAAGTTGCTTAGGCTTCACCCTTGGCACTTCCTCATCTTCTTTCAAGCAATGACCTTTCTCACAGAATATAAAGGTCATAAAGCTCATGCATTTCCTTTACCAGACTCTGAGTGATGCTCTATGCAAGATTGATGCACTCCACCTGGAGAGAGATAACCTAGCTGTAGAACTGACTGCACTGCAGCAAGGTGTTGAACATGAAAGAAAAGTGGTCCACAGGAGATTATTCGGGAATGAGAAAGTCAATTACGTAAGAGCAGTTATTTGTAATAAGTTTAGTATTAAGTGTTTATGATCTCAATAGGGGCTTGTAGCCTGCATATAGTACGTGTGATAACATGCATGAAATCATTTAAGGAAACGTGGAGCTGCATGAAAAGTTCTTGCATAATAAATTAGAACTGGTACTTGCTATCTGTTGAGACTTGGGCATTATTCTTCTTGGCTGTATCATTATACTGACAGACTTTACACTATTACGATCACGCACTTAGTTTGCACAAGTTGCACATGCAGTAATCATAAAATGTGCGTGCTAGTTGGAAGCAGAGAATTATCAATAACCTATTTGAACTAGTTGGAATTAGTTCTGCAATTTCAAGAAATTACTGTATGCAAAAGGTAGGAGTATGTTATCTAAGTTAGTGTTATAGATAAAATAGCTCAATTATACGTTACTTCTTGTTATTGCGAGATATTTTTCAACTAGCATCATTACACTTTGCATCTGCACATTTTGGCCTATGCTAAAACATGTCTGCTTATTTGTTATGTTCAGGGTCTAAGTGCCACACTGCAGAGGATCAATAATCTCCAGCAGGAGAGGAATCGTTTAGCTGTTAAAGTTGATGTTCTACATCGCAGAATGCTCGAGAAACAAGGAAAGACTGATTATGAAAGAAAAATGATCCAAAACAAGCTTTTTGGACCGGAAAGTTCAGATCAGGTGAATGGATATTATGAATATATCATAGTTTATTGTTGTAATTCACTCTACCAATTTGTGTTGTTCAACTAAGGTAATATTTTGTGTCACCTTGCGTGGGCGGATCAGAGAAGCCACATACAGTACAAGGAAACTATAGAGCACAGTCTCAACCACACACCGTGCTTTAACTAGGTGTGAGAGTGCTTTAACTAGGTGTGAGAGTGCTTTAACCAGGTGTGAGAGCGCTTTAACTAGGTGCCAGACAATCAACTATAATGTGTTTCTAGTGTAGCTAACCAACATTCAGCAAAGATAGCTGAGCCTCCAAGAAGAAATAGTTTGTGAAAGATTGTGATTTTTTCAGTACCCAGTCAACATACAGACCACACAATGACAACGAGTGTAAAGAAGGACCTAGTCCGCACAAAAAGTACAAGCGTAGGTACAGAGAGCTAACAAACCGAGGCCGGGAATTCATTTTCAGTCCTGGATAAGCAGTTACCTCAGCCACACAAAGCTACACGAAGCATAAATCCTTGCAATTTAAGTGCCTAAAGCATCCCTCTCCCGATAAAAGTGTAGTGCCTAGAAAACTGTGTATATGCACTGCCACGGACCTTGTATGTTGTCAAAGTGCTGGAGCACGCCAGGTCCAGGACCGGTACAAAAGAAGTAGAGAGTCTTTCTATACCAGTTAGTGATCAAAAAAGCTAGTTAACGGTACAAACACGAGCACCAACAAAGAAGCTAGCTAGCTGGGAACGATACAGTTTGAATAGGGAAGCCAATTGAATTCACTAGTTTGACATCACGTTGCTAAGATAACCACTTAGAAACACGCATCTGACATCAGCAACAGAATGCATTTGATGTCAGTTGCTAGGCAACGGTGACACAAATCACTCAGCCCTCGGGCGCTTTGCACCCTCGGGCCCTCGTGATTTAAACCGGATGCATTCCTTGCACTCGGGATACAGCAGATACCAGTTGGCAGTCCATTAATGGGTTTCAGGCAGGTCAGAGGGAAAATAATGCATTCACCTTCGGCTCGTGCATTAACCTTGCCTCTACTGGTACTACTCGCACACTAACCAGCCTCGTAATGCACTGCCAAGTGTTATCTAAAGGTTTTGGTACTTTCACTGACCCAAAACAGTGGGTGTTTTGCAGGTGTCTTGCGGGTATCTTTTTGAAAGTGTGTGTTATCTAGATAATGCACACTCCCATGATGAGGCTTCCGTGATAGTGAGGACACAATCATGCTCCTAACACACAAATTGATGATACCTTGTTATGTTTACATGTTATATAGGCAATAATGGACAAGGGCACATTATTGCTTGTAAAGAGTGTACAACTGTTATCACTGATGGTGAACACGTGTTAGTTGTTCAGTGCCTATGAGGACCTCAGGAATTACTTTTTTATGACTCACAAAACATCCGAGTAGATGATGAATAACTATGTCAAGTTTTTGTACATTGCATGCTTGTGAAATTAGTATTTGTACCTATGTGATTGCATGCCTCCCAAGAAATTACATTTTATGGTTCCACTAACACTTTGGACGCCTATAATTAATATTGGACGCCTATAATAAATATATTTAATAATAAGAATGTGTTTCTTGAAAGCCTAGCAGTCATTCCAAACAGAAGAAAAATAAATGTGCTCCCGGTCACGATCCACAAGCAAGTGTACTCGCACACAAAAAAGCTTGGGACCATGACGCTGAGGCACGTTAACGATAACCTACACAACTCAACCTTTATAACTATCCAATGACGCAAAAGTTGTCCACCAATAAAGTAGCAGAAGCGACACTTGTCTGAGGGGTGTTCTTGTCAGATGATTTATATACTAGTGCATACATGGTGTTCCAGGCAAAGGGTCTCGTGGGAATTGAGTTGCATTATGCTGCTCAGCTGACCGTTCGGCCAGTTCGAGGTATTGAGAACGGCGGTCATCACTTTCCTGCCACCAAATCAGCCTTACCTGCTGTCGATAAACCTCCCGCCGATGTCCCCTCTTCTTCTTGCTACCACTCCTCTGTATTGCTGTGCACGTACCTGGCTTCCCAATCACTGCCGCCTTTCTGCAGGACGACTTCATTGTAGTGCACGCTCTTGGCTCTACTGCATGTGCGTGAAAGCGGTGCCGGGCCCACAGAAAATATGTTGCAATAATAGCGTTCCTGTACATATACATGTATACATACATACATGCATGCATGCAGACATACATACATATATACATATGCAGAGTCTCGGTGCAACACAATTAGTTGCCTCACTTCCAACTCCGAGTTGGCAATAATTCACATAAAGTGTAGATAATGAACACACTGCTTCTTCGGCGTATAACACACTGCAAACTGACAATAATCGAGTATGACGAAACTTATTTAAAAGCTCCAGCCTCGCTGGCAATGCTAAGCAGTCTGCCCAACCGGGACATTATGCTGGCTGCAAAGTACAAAAGGGTATATGCTATAATGGCAGCCTTGTCCTCAGAGAATAAGTAATTACTACTTTTCTTTACCAATATTTTACTAGACCCTGAGCGAAATACTGCAGAGAGTTGATAAACTTCTTCATGAAAGACACTCACTGGGTCTGGAAGTGGAGACACTACAGCACAGCTCTAGTATGCTACTTGAACGATTACAAGGCATAAAGCATGAAAGAAAAATGCTGCATAAGAAGCTGTTTGGGGAGTCTTGGGGACAAGACAGTGCAGATCAGGTGAGAGTATGTGACTATGACTCCACATTTTTAAATACTTCACTGGCGGAAACAAATCTCTAATCATTATATGAAGTGTAATTCCATAATGTTGTTGGTATATAGCAAATTGCAAGAACTGGCCATGTAGCTGCTGACTTAGTGGATGATATCCTCTTACAAAGCATCTTTATCATCCTAAAGTTATTGAGAGGATATTTTTTTCTTTTTACATAGCCTCAGCCATAACAACCTCCCTGCTTTAGCTTTCATTTTCAATTCCACAACATTACCCATAATGGTTGCATATGCCTTTGCAAAGGTTATGCACAAATACGCTCAGTTCAATTTTTGTTTATCCCATTTTGTAAGTGCAATGTTATTTTAGGCCACTCAGTAGTGATTACTCTCCTTCAATCATGCAATAGCTATACACTTAATCTTGGTAATAAATGTATCTCCATTTAAACTCTACTAGACCTTAGGTGATACACTGTACAAGATAGATGTACTTCACCAGGAGATGGACACTCTTCGCCAAGAATCAAGCATCATTTCTGAGAAACTGCGAACTATTCAACATGAACAGGAACCCCTATGTGGGCATGAAACTCCAGAGCAGATATCACAAACGGTACATGCTATAAATACCATGAACTACTACCAGTAGTATAATGTGGTATTCTATTTTATTAATTGAAGTAACAGTATAGTTGACTTTCTTGAATGTAAACAAATTTTAGGTCTAGGATTGAATTTACTACTTAACAGTTTTAATTCCCGATTTCTATTGACAGGGTCTGAGTGACACACTGCAGAAGATTGATACACTCGTGAATGCAAAGGATAGTCTAACTATGGAGGTACATGCACTACAGCAGAACTCCAAGCAGCTACTTGGGCAATTACAATGCATTGAGAGTGAAAAGAAAGAAATTTGTAAGCTGCTTTTTGGACGAGAGAATGTGCATAAGGTAAGCTAGTGTAATGTCTGCAAAGAGGTTCATAGCCTAGAAAGGAAACAATAATATTTGAAAGGGAAGTTCTTAGTAGAAATACCACACTGCAATTATGGTGTGTAGTATTTATAGATACTTTTTTGTATAGCAATTGAGTATGCACATAATATTATGTGTGTTGATGTGTGTACTGTAAGATAGTTTGTTAGTTAGATCCAATATAAGACAGGGTTGATTCTGCTACCCATTGTTAATTTTATGATTCACATTGGTTTGCAGTATGACTGTATGAAAAATTAGCATTTGCAGCGTTTCTTTAAGCCCCAATGTTGGCTGCAACTATCAACATTTGACTTCCAAAGCACATAATACATTTATACAGGCTTGCTTAAGCCAAAATATTTGGTAATGCTACTGTGACATAGCATACATTTTTGTTCTTTCATGATCAAGAGTATGGCTGACATTTTGCGTGAGTTAAATGCTCTCCAGCAAGAAAGGAACAGCCTTCATGCAGCAATTGACTCTCTGCAGCAAAGTATGCAAACTGAACTACAGAAAATTCATGAAAAACTGTTTGGGCAATCACATGAACAGGAGGGTGCAGAAAGTGTGAGTAATTAACGTCATTGTTGTAAGTAGATACCATCTAATATTAATATTTTCTTATCATATCAGACACTTAGTAATGTACTGCAGAAGATTGATACACTCCACCAAGAGAAGGACAATCTAACCATGGAAGTAGACAAACTGCAACAAAGCTCCTACAAACTACATGAAGAACTGCATGGTGTAGAACATCTAAGACAAGAAGTTAACCGGAAGGTCTTTGGCCAGGAAAGTGCAAACATGGTGAGGAAGGCCAATCTGTATAGTTGAGCTTATTGCCAAGCGAAGCGAGCCAATAATCTTGAGAACGGTAGCGCTTGTATATATCTATATATCCATTTATATAATTAAAATGTATTAAATTCTAGTATAGTCCTGATATTTAGCAGATTACACATATAAGCGGGTTAATTACTGTTATTGACCCCATTGTGCAAGTACAAAAAAAGCTACTTGTACCCAGGCCACACACCCATGGAAAATAGGTGGACTGGTATCCACTGTTTACACTGCATAAGATAATAATTATTGTAAGAATTTAAGGAGCAGGATCAGTAAATATATCCATGAATGGTCTTAGTCTCTTGGCTAGGAGTAGTATGGAGACAGTGTACGAATGCGATAGGCAGAACAACTATAAACAAACTGAAATGCCTTTCTAACCAGTCAGGCATAGTAAAAGAACCTGTAATTTTTCATCTGCTATAATTATGGCAGCTATCGTACCATAAACCTTGGAAGTGCCTCTCTCATGGCAGTAACTCTGAGCTGCTCAATTTTCAATTGTAGATGTAGTCCCCAAGGCTTTTCAATGGCAAATAGAACCAAAGTTTTGAACTGTTGATCACTTTTTAGGAATTTACTTTGCGAAAAACTATCACTACAGTGTAGGCTTTATGGCCTGTAGTGATAGTTTTTCGCAAGGTAAATTCCTAAAAAGTGATCAACAGTTCAAAACTTTGGTTCTAATTGCCATTGAAAAGCCTTGGCGAACACATGAATGGATTTGTAAACAAACCACATGGATATAACAAGGTAGTTCACGATTTCCCAACACTTCTGGGAAGTTGCAAGCATTTGCAAACAGTGGATACTTATTTTTTGTGAGGCTGGGGCCTCGGTATGACACAGCTTTGCCCTCTCACGACACATACAAATGTGGAAAGGAAGGCCTCCAGAACGAGGCTAAGTTGCTGCATGTCCAGTCAACCCTCATCGTCTGGACCACCCCGCACTTCCCCTAGCTTACCATACTTTCTACACCGATCTGCAAGCCAAAACAAAATGCCGTAAGTCCTGCCTTGGCACCCGCATTTGAATGGAATTGGGTCATGCTGATTATTCATGAGAGATTTAACTGACATAAACACCTGGTATCTAACCTAGCGCTAGCCTTCACACTCATTAATTATTCATAAGTGGGCTAAGTGAAAGGTTTGGTAATTGCAGTGTAAAAATATATGTTTTGGATCCCCCTTCAAACTCAGTTTGTAATTTCAATTTTATAATACATTTTGCAGACTCTGAGTGACGCAGTAGAGAAGATTACCAAGGAGAGAGATGACCTAGAAATGGAAATGAACACTCTGCGAGGACTAAAGCAAGAAGTCATCACTCTCAGGTGGGTGCACCAGTGACATACATCTGATTTTAGATGAGTGTAATATAGAAAATTGGCAGAAATTATTCTGATCCCTCATTGAAAGAAATTCCTACCAAGAAATGTAAATGTTGAGTAATAATTAGAAGTTAGAATATTGCTGTGATTGAGAAAACAATGCCATTTTTTAAGATTTGTTGTGCACAGCTACCATGTGGTGTGGAAGCCTCCAATTGGTTTCCACCAAAACATTGCGCTCTTTCTGAGTCAACTTTGTTATGTTGAACACACAGCTCAAGATTGATGCAGACAGAACAAGAGCGAGAACACCTCTCTGTTGAGCATGCACGAGTGAAACAACAGATTGTACAATTGAAAATGGCTGAAAGTAACTTAGTTAAGGAGCATGCAAAAGATCTGGAAAGAGCAAATGATCTGTGGAAGAAAAAATGGCCCCTATGGAGCGAGGTTGGTGATTCAGATGTCTTCTTGGGACAATAAAATATACCATTTAGAACTCATTTTTGTAAGCTTGCACTTGTTCAATATGAGAAAATGTCATATCTCTTCTAAGACTGTATACAAAGGGTTTAAGCTTATAGTAATGCTTTAATCATACTGCCAGTGTAAGTACAGTGGGCAAGCAGAGATGCAGATGTAAAAAAAATCACAACCTAGGTGCGGCATTAAATTATACACATGCACACAACCACTGTACCGAAGAGGCTTAGTAGCATTTCAGTAGGTATGCTTTTTTTTTTAGAATGAGTCATAGCTCCCATGGGTAAGCAAAGAGATAGTGGTTAAAACTGCTTAACCATGCTACCTGTCTTGCAGTATCTACATGTGCCAGTTTGTGCGCTCAGTACAAGCACCAGTACTGTAGCAATCCTTCTTTTTACAAATAGACTTGCTCAAGTCTGGACATTGCTGGACTACACGTCACAGTCGCAATTACCTGGGTGGAGCGAAGTCCACCTCTTCTATTTTGTGGCGGAGTTCTTTGCTACCAGGCAAAACCATGCTTTTAGCCATATCATCTTTACAGAAACTGAAAGCATAAAATCCTTTGATAACTCTATTTATCTCCCAAGATTCACAATGGTATATGTTTGCCCCTTCAACGATAATGCCCCCTTTACATCTTTACACTTGGCAGTGTATTGTGTGATATTTTTAACTTGTGGGATGGATTATTAATGTATCTTTTGTTTTGCAGACCTGGGAAGAAAAGTCTATAAGCGTACCTTTAGTAAGTGTCCATGAATGTGAATATATACTGTAGACAGGATCTTTTATCATTCAATTAAATTGTAATTTTATAGCTCCATCTTAGTATAGGAGAAACAGAGACCTTCTGACCTCCCTTTCTCTGTCTTTACACGAGTAAACCTGAGCTACGTCTCCAGCTCTCAAGCACCTGAATCCCACCAATGAAGCTACCCTATAGTTATTAGTGTAGTGGCTGCATTAGAAGTATTATGAGTTACAGGCGTTTTAAGTATCAGCATTGGATTTATCACAATGCCTAGCCACAAAATAGTCTACTCTTAATTAACTATATGCATTAAGGTTGCACACATGACAATTACATGTATACTCCTCTTCCAATTAAAGGGTACCGATAAGCTTGCTGGCTTTAGTGTTGTTGGTGGACGTGATCAACCTCACATGCCTAACCCTGGAGCATTCATTGTTACTGCAGTTGATGCAGGGAGCCCTGCAAGTGGAGTCCTCAAGTAAGTGTTAAGTATTGCTTTAGTCATATTATGAGTTGAACTAGCTCCATGTACTTGCAGGGTTGGCGACATCCTAGAAACAGTGAATGGTGTAAATCTGACATATGCTAACCACAGAGAAGCCGCCAATGCTGTAAAGGAATCTGAGGGCATACTCAACATTGTGAGTACCGTATTCTACGTATTATCCGCCCATTGGCGGGCCACTTAAGTGCTAAGTGAAAGAGGGGGGTGGGCGGATAATACGTAGTTTGGATAATCGCGATGTAGTATCCGCCCACTCGAACGCGTAGCAAATGCTCAATATGCAAAGCGATGTTACAAGGTAAGTAGAGCCTTTTTAGCATATTTGAGCCAAGTATGGATGCAAAATGTATTTGAAAAGCTATTATGGAAGCATGCAGATAACTATTATCAGCTAAAAAGCTAAATGGCTAGCTGACGTACCGTTGGTATTCCAATTAAAGCACGCCAAAGATCGAATTTTTCCGCTCGATTCTACTCACTGTCTTGGAGTTTTGGGTTTTTAGTTATAGATTTAGCTCACATGGACAGTATAGGGGTGGGCGGATACTATATATGTAAATACCCTCCACAATAACTTTTTGTTCAAAGAAGGGGATGGGTGGATAATACATCATGGGCGGATAATACGTAGAATACGGTAATAGTTTCACTTAGTTTATCAATTGGCATAAAGCACTGCTGGAAAAAGAAAAAAAAATTGAGAAGGAATAAAACATGTACATGAATACAGTGAATGCTTTTCCAGGTTCTTCATCGTCGAAAACATGTGTACCCATTCCAAGTAGGAGTAATGTCATCTCTCAACTCCATTCCACATGAAGCAGAGTCTACCACTAAGGTGGAAGAGCTTGAGTGTTCACTCTGCATTACAGGGAGAGAGAGTAAGTGGTTTCTTATAACTTTAATAGTGCTACATCTTTACAGTACTGTTATAGGTACAGTGCATGAAGGTAGAGACTACAACAATGTGACGTGGTAAATTTCTACCACAAAGCACACACTTGCCGGCATACATAGAGTCTTTCCATTTTCCATGTCATGGAGGAATGAGGAACAAACTGGTGGAATAGAGCGTTGCATGTCTAATCAATGTTACTCCTTGTCACAAGCATAACATAAATGGAAGAATCTCAAATTAGCTGGCATCACGTTGCAAGTACGTAGCAACATTAGGCATATAGAAACCAGCCTCTAGTACTGTGTAGTGATAAAAAAGTGCCAAAGGCAGTAACCTAATTCTCAGGAATTTTATATACTTACGTACTTGCTAAGCTGAGTGGAGTTTAGTGTGACACTAGTGTGCAGCACTAATTAATAGACGGTATTACAGCTGAGCATTCCTTGTAGTCTATCTCATGTATAGATTTGTCATTGTTCCATTTCCTAGAATGTTTATAACTCACTTTATTTTTGTAGAATACATACAGCTACTTTTGTATCAGGCAATCATGTAATAGAGCCACTGAAATGTCTACAGAATATCTAGACAAATTTGTACACTGCCAAGCCTATGCTATAGTCATGGGCCATGTAGTATCAAGCATGTGCATAATTTCTGGCAGTTAGAATTTGATCACGCCCAGGTCATGACTATCACATCCATATATGTCTTGCTCACCCACTGTACTTTACGCTTAGCAGTGTGGTCTGCCATTGATTAATACAACAAATAGCTTGTTAAATGTATCATATGACGTACATGTACACACACACACAAATACACACACACACATACACATACACATATACATATACATCTGGATTTTGGATATACTCTCTAAACACATGTACACGTGTGAACATGTGTGTGTAGAGCTTGGTTTTTGCTACGACTACTCTTCAACTTACACTGTGACAGATGTTTCACCCTCAGGACCAGCATTTCAGATTCTTCAACCAGGAGACAGAATTCTTAAGGTAATATATTTTAATTAGTCCAATGTGCTATAATCATGCTTTTACCTAATTTAATTCATTATGAGTATCATGAAGGAAATGGAATACTGCCCTCTGAAATTGTATCCATTACGCAAGCAATGAGATATCTTGTGTGGCAATGCAGCATAATCAAGTGCTACTGTTATGCTGCACTAATTACTAGATAGATCACTGCGTAGCGGGGTGTATGACCCGTTATCTACCGCGGGAAAAATTATCTCCTGCAGAAGCCAAGGAAATACAGAGGGCTACGCAGTGATCTATCCTATATGTAGACAACTGATAATGTAGACTTTGTAGCTACCAACGGCGGCAGAAGCATGAAAAAACTGGGGGGGCTGAAGGAGTCAGGCTGCGAAGCAGCCCAGCGCACGTAAAAAAAATTTCACTAAGCTTTTTAAATGGGTCAGGAATCGCTCTCATGGGGTCTCTAACTAATTCGAACTAACTCACCGTAAATCTGCTTGCTCGCACACATAGCGCTAATGCAGTTGGCAATGCCAAAGCTCAAAGAAACCAAAGACGTCGTCCAACAGACTACGGCTCAGCCCCACCCTCTACGAGTTTTGCACAGCTACAGCCGCCGCCCCTGCCAGTGAAATAGATGGCTCTAAATAGAGTGTTCTTCAATATAGTGGATGGCCTCTAGCTCTGGCCGTGAGTTTTGATCGTGAGAAATGTAGTTAGCTACTGCATGATAGCTAGAACAGCGTTAGCACTATGTCCATATATGACGTCACAGAGCTGCCAAAGTGGGGGGGGGGGGGCTCTAGCCCCACCTGCTCCCCCTTCTCCGCCGCTTATGGTAGCTACTGTTTCTTATGAATGTACGGTGACCCGGTCACGTCACTTTGTACTTTGCTTTCGACTTTGTCATTTCGCTTAATTAGAACATACAGTATTTTGGCTAATTAGAACCGAATCGGTGAGCGATACGCCAAATCAGTGACCGATTTAGCTGAATCGGTGAGCGATACAGCGAATCGGTGAATGATACGGCAAATTGGCGAACGATTCGCACGAATCGGTGAGCAATACAGCAAATCGGTCACTGATTTGCCGTATTGCTTGCCGATTCACCTGAATCGATCACTGATTCGCCGAATCGATCACTGATTTGCCGTATCGCTCACCGATTTGGTTCTAATTAGCCGAAATATTGTATGTCCCAACTAAGCAAAAACACGAAAATGACAAAGTCGAAAGCAAAGTGCAAAGTGACGGGACCGGGCCACCATATGAATGAATGTGATTATTATGTGTGCTCACGAAGCTGTTGTGTGGGCCTTGTAATAGTGCATGCATGTTGTACAAGGAGCTCATGAGGAGCATGCACACATACATGTTGTATGTATTATGTTGTGTGCATTTGTCAGCTTTGATAGCAGCCCTTTTGAGAGCTTAGCTATGATTATTGTCTGTATATACCGTCTGCAAGACACTATTTGTCCTAAGAGAACTCATGGGGTAGTAGAAACAGTCGAAAGCAGTCAGAACATGGTGCAAATTAACCAAACCAAATTGATCTCTTGTTGCATGGAATTGCCGGTCGTGTTTTGTGGGCCTCAGTGGTTCAGGTTTGAGCCCTACTTGCGCTCATTAGATAGAAGTCGAGCATAGTAATCAGTGCAGGCTGCACCAAAGATGCAGAAATAGCACCAGCAGTTGCAAAGAATATCACGTACTTTGCATTGAACCCATCACCTACAGAAACAGGAGTCAAGTGTAAATGTATCGTTAGAAGTTAGCGAATATGGTCTCCAAAGAAGTAAAGAAAGTTTGATAAACGTTGAAGCTTGACTAAGCTGTATGCTTGTTTGATACACCTGAAGAACCACTGTTGAAATACAAATACAAATTTGTTTTTTTCTGGTCGCCTGGTCCAGTTTTTATCTTAAAATATCCGTACAACAAGAATTTAATTTGGTCTGGACTTATGTGCAGTGCTGAGTGCTTGACAGTGCACTATGCAGAATTTGAGAGCTGCCTTAATAATGCCTTAAATGTGGTTTCTTAATTTAAGTGGGCAGTACTTTCTATGTAGCACAATATATACACTTCATTTTCTGTTAAGTTGACCTACCTACCTACCTACCACACATATTATCATGCAGATCAACAACGTCCCAATTCTTAATGACAAGCCTTCTGCGGTGAAGAAGCTCCTGAAACCTCACAACAAAAGTTTACAATTGGTGATTGAACGCCAAAAGAGTGTTTCAAGGTAGTGCTATTTATGTCCATCCCTAAAACAATTACTGTAGTCAGTCTAATCCTATAGTTATGTTATAAACCTTTCTATACTAGGAATGTGCAAGCGTAATATGCCTCGCGTGGCAACCAAACAGGTAGTTGCTATGTATTGAGGCTCCACTACTTAAGGACGACTCTAAAAAAAACCTTCAAAATTAGATCTCTAAGCTGTATCATGTGTATTATTCCCTTGGAGGCATGCCTGCAGACCTTTTCCTGACATCATCACACCCCGGGTTGCACACGGGATGTGGACTGGGGCTGGGGTAGCCCCTGATGCACACGGGGCCGACTATTTTCGCGAATCAGCTAGTCACAAGAATAAAAGCTGAACAGGGAAGTAGTAATTCTGGAGCAGCTACGAAAAACGACTGACATCCAGCAGATGAGTTATGTCTCTATCTACAAAATTTTCTGAGAATCAGCCACGGATGCCATGAGAGAGCAGACAGAGGGGCTGTAGTGCTTGAAACTCACCTTCGCATCGCTCGATCGTGCCAACCGTCTCCAGCGCTCATATCTCTACTTACACAATGGGTACACTAACTCTACTAACCTGGGAGCTGTAGTAGGCCTTCCTTGGCAAAACTATGTGGTAGACTTGTCCAACTCTCTGACTCTTGGTGCACTACAAGTTTGAAGACGGCATCCATGCAGAGGAGGTCGGCCATGGTTGACCTTAGGTCTCATTAAAATCACGTGACATATTCAATCTAAAGGCAATATTGCATGTGATCGACGATAATGACCCGTTAAGTATTGCAAACGCCATAGAGAAAAAATTGAAGATTTCGCCTGATTGTAAGGCTTGTAAGTAGAGTTTACTGGTGAAAGTTGCTTGGATTAGCGATTTCGGAGTTTTTTTACCGCTAAGTATCTACTGCAGCAGTACCATTTTGCAGTATTAGGCAGCTACTGACTCTTCCATACCTGAGATCGCTCATATCTCCATTGCGCCCCGGAGGTAAGTTGTCATTCAGACATGGCTGTCCTTCTCTTTGCAATAATAGTTAATCTAGAAGCTAAGCCCTTCACAAATCAGTACAGCAACAGAAAAAACTAGCTAAGGCGCTCTCACGTGACTAGCCAATCATTAAGCGACCTTGATTACTAAAGGTTGACCTTGGCCGACCTCCTCTGGCATCCATGTAACTGCCAGAGACGCCATTTTGAACACGTGCGGTTGCCCCGAGGGCCCCCCGGGGGAGGGGACTGACAAATATATTTATATATATATACCATATAGCGGAAAAATTTGGCGAGAATTAAATTTGGCGAAATGGCTGAGTTAATATTGGCAAAATTTAAATTTGCCGATTTTAACCGTATGACATAATAATTGTGCTTTAGTGAATGCAATGATCAATGACTCTCCAAGAGCCTCTGTGTTTGCTTGTTCAAAACACGTCCAGGTACAGGTCCTCTCTTGAAATACTCGTACTGCGCCATGATAATAGTACCACTTCTGACGTACGTGTATCGTAGATAATATATACGCGCATGGGTGGTATGCATTACGTCAGGTTTTATTATTTGGCGAGAATTTAATTTGGCGATTTGTTTACGATTTGCCAAACCACCAAATTAAAGTCCTCGCCAAATTTTCGCGCTATACGGTATACTGTATAAACACCAGCTGAGATTCTGAGCCATATGTCACGATTATAGGCCTCGCTGCGCTCGACAATAAACCTGTGGTATTATTCTGCAATACCATCGATGCTTCTGTAGTACCACAGTTAGATGTTTACGGATTAATAGCATGGGTTGATGTGGTATTTAGGATTAATAGCACTTGGCTTCACCTCGTGGCGTTTTCCTGAGTGCATTACTTGTGCTGAGATTATAGTATAGTAGTATAAACCAATCAGATTGCTGGATTATAGAGCTATAATGTAGGTTAGTACCCGTGTGTGCATGTGCGTTTACGTTGCTACAGATAAGTGGAGCATTGCCTAGGTGCTAATAGTGAGCTGCTAGAGAAGCCTGTGTTTGTTCAATTTAGCTATAATTATAGCTATGTCTGCAGGAGGCAGTGAAACTGCCCAATGCAATATGCTTCAGCTGGTCCTAGCTCCCATAGACCTATCAAGAATTAATTTTGCTGACTTAGAAGACCTCACTCTGTCAACAAAGGAGAACCATATAGCCAGTTTGGCAAAGCAGTAATGGAGTGGGACAGTCAGAAACTCCACGCAACCACTGACAGCAGAGCAGGAAGACAAACTTTGGGCCCAAGGTACCTTTAGCATACCCACAGCAGAAGAACTACTGAAGGTGTTGTTTTGGTATAACTGCAAATGGTTTGGGCTATGTGGGGGTGATGAGCATTCAAGCCAACAATGTTGCAGTATCTGATGCCCTACAACCCTTAAGTTCAGGACAAACCATTGAGCATAGTCTTGAAAAAGGAAAGAGAATCAACCGCCCTCCAGTGACTTTCGACCCTCCATTAGCGGTTCTATGCCTCCCATCAACATTCACTTTAACACCGGTCAGCTTCTATAAACTACCGTATAACAGGAAATTTTCACCAGGAGTAAACTTTCGCCAATTTTGCCAGTCGGTTCTAGTGGTGAATTTTTAACGGGTGCAAATTTTGTCAGTTAAAATTTTATCGGGTGAAAATTTTACCAATGAATTTTGATGCAAAAGTCAGGAGTGAACAAGTTGTCAAATACCGTCAACCATGGCTTTGCTACGTTATATGCAGGTTCTGCCACGTCGCGGAGAGCACCCTGATGCTCACACTCACGCTCACTCACATACGCATCACTCGATCGTGCTGTCCGTATTTAGCGCTCATATCTCTACTTACACATAGGCTACACAGCCTCTACTAACCTGGGAGCTGCGGTAAGTCTTCCTTACGTCACAAGTTCGAAGACAGCATCCACATACGAGATGTCAGTTTGTATGTCTACTTTATGGAATTTAATTTTGCCCAATCACGTGTGCGTGAAAATAGATCTGGCAGAGTTTTCCCGCAATACTGCACTATTGGCTATGGCGAAAATTTTCCCCGGTAAAAATTTCCCACTATACGGTATTCACAGTGTAGTTAGCTAACAGCATTGTGTAATACTGTAGATTCTGGTGTTTACTTGTCGTTGATCAACTGCAGCTGGCCACTGATATGTTTGTATATTCCAGCCTGTTATTATTTACTTATACAGATCATCTATCATCACTCCGTTGATGACTAGTATTAATGGCTTATTATAGCCACAATACCGCAGAGACCGGTTAATAGGCGCATACAGTTATTAAGCGCATAATTTTTAATAAGTGCATACTGTCTTCCTGTTATTTTGTATTAATTAATTGGCGCATCCGCTAGTTACACGTGTCCAAATTGACGACGTATCAAATTTGTGTATGCCGCGTTTGCGAGTTAGTGAGCGCGCTGAAGCACCTCGCACTCTCCAAGCTACCATGGATAGCCAGCCACCCACAAACAGAAGAGGAAGAGCTATACCAGAGAGACTAAGCTGAAGGTGATTGAATTCGGCACACAGCAAAATGGTCGTGATCATTTCTCTCCTCGCGCGTAAGTTGCAGAACCTCGCCAACAGTAGGGGACCGTACTCTCTTTTAGATATGGTGACCTCGAACAACACTCTCGTGCAGATATGCAGCAGCATCTTCATCGGTTAGACTTGCCATGATCTAAAAATCTTCCAATAATCGCATACCGTTAATAAGCGCATACTTATAATAAGCGCATGGTTTCTTGCCACTGAACACTATAAGCGCATGCGTCTATTAACCGGTCTCTATGGTACTATCTTATAATTCAGATGGAATTATGGCCAACTGCAGTATAATCTAAGTCAGTTAGAGCCCGTTACACTCTGGCTCTACCAACATTATTGACCACATATTTCAGTTTGAGAAAAAGTGATTATTAAAGCAGCTAATGCATGCAGAGAAGCCAACAGAGACTATGAATGAAAGAATTATGAGAAACGTAAATGGTGGTGTGCATGCTTCTTTTAGTTGTTGTCTGACAGTGCTAGTATTTGTTTGCCAAACATTTTGCTCCACCACTTTACAACTGGTGATTTATATGTAAAATGGATGTGCAGCCAAACCGTAGACAGACTTTGATGTTCAGTTACAACTACACCAACAGCATTGCCAAGTGTCAAGATAGGTGGTATGTCTCACCATACCATAGATAATATATACTGATGTGATAATGACGCTACTTATGTACACCAGGAGCGGATAATGACGTGAGAAGCGGAACAGAGAGTAGGAGCGTGCAACGACCACGCAAAAGATTAAATTTTGAAAATGTTCCCACGCTAGTTCCGTTACTATTTTTGGCATGCACGTGCTTTGAGTCCATCAAAGAAGAAAGTTTCATATTCGTTGTTTGTTGCACCAAACAGCTTCTACAGCAGTGAGTATTACCGGAGAAGCGAGCGAAAACGTTTGTGTAGCCGTTCGTGATCGTTCATCCACTAAACGTTTGCTACAGACGGAAGTACAGGCTAGCAAACAGCTAAACCTACTGATATACTTGGATCAGTGTACCGCAGGCTCCTACCAGGTTCTGATGGGTTTCTGAGGATCAGGTACATTGTAGCAACAAACGTAGCTAGCAGCCGCTTAGTCTAAATGGCGTTAGTCACTGTTACTAAAAGTTGTCTCGTGCTTCATGCCTCTGTCAGCGTACGGTTGGCTGTCATGGGTCATAAGCGGCCTTTTTGGGTTGTTGATCGCTGTAGGGCATATTGTTGCTTTGCTAGACATTTAATCTTTTGCGTGGTCGTTGCACGCTCCTACTCTCTCTTCCGCTTCTCGCGTCATTATGCGCTCCTGCGTACACTTGGTGGTGTGATTATGCTCAAGTATAATTTATTTTCTACTCAGTCATATTTGTATTATAGTGTGCACTCCAACTTTTAAAGTATGTTACTTTAATTTTAGGCCCGGAGAACTTAATCTTTCACTCACAAGCCATGGGATTCTGAAGTCCCGCAGTGTCTCCATGCCATATAAGTTGCCAGAGGAGGGACCAGTAATCACCCATCAACTTCACTCGTTTAAAACGAGCCACCACTCAAACAGTGATCATGATAACCATTGTGATACTGATACTGTTCAGCGACTCCAGGATTCGGTGAGTGATTATCATAATTCAAATGAAACTGAAAATTTCATTACCCGTAATTATGTCATTGTTGTCTTTTCCATTATTGTCTTAGAAGTTTATTTGCATGGAGGGTGAACCACACTGCCAAGTGTTAAGCATGGTGGATGAGTAAGCTGTGTACAGTCAGGTTTGCATGCAAGCAGAAATGCGAATGTACTGAATCGCAACCTAGGTGTGGCGAGACGGGTTTATTTCCATGAGCCAGCCATTCACGAGAATAGCAACTAACCCGGAATCATGTATAGCAATGCTGCTACGAAAAATCGACTGGTTCTTGGAAGATTGATGTCTCTATCTGCAACATACTTTCAAGGATCGGCCATGGCTGCTATGGGAGAGTGGAGAGACAGACTGTACTGCTGACCTCATCTTCATAGCACTCAATCATGCCATCTGTTTCTAGAGCTCATTACAGAGGCTACACAAGCTTTATTAGACTGGGAGCTAGCCAGGTAGCCTCCCCTTGATAAAACTATGTGATAGACTTATCCAGATTTCTGATTCTCCATGCACCACAACTTCAAAGACAGCATCCATTTAACGGCCAGAGATGCCATTTTGAACATGTGCCTTGCCCAGCGGGGGAGGGGGACCCATAAATAGTTTTGTTTTGGCCGGAACTCACAAAAACTGAATGTAGAGAAGCTTTACATACATTTCTTAATTTTTATCCAGGGATCACAATGGTATAAGTTTTAATACTCTCTGATCCTTTATACTAGATTTTTCATTCATATATGCCCCCCAAGTTTTACCTTAAACCTTCAAACATGGCACTGTATTCTATATCATGACTTTGATACATCAATGCTACACATGCTTATATCTATGCAGTCCCAGCAGGGTAGTAAGACCGAATCATCAAAAGAATTTAAGTCAAGACATAGTGTTCCAAGCCTACCAAGTGGAGCATATGCTCAAGCCATCCACCAACACTCTATGTCAGACGGACCTGCTAACAGCAGCTGTGAGAGGAGGAGTGAGTACGGAGATTTGTTGAGTACAGAGAGCCAGTTTTCACCGTCTCAGAGGTAAGCATTTGAGCCATAACCGTATTATAATTGCTACACATTCCCTCTCCACTCACATATGTTATGGTAATATTACTTCCTACAGTGGGTACTGCAGTTCAAATGGAAGTATTGATCTCACATTTCAGAACTCCCCAGTTTCATATAGCTCACTTACTGTTGACTCAGTCATGACTACACAGAGTCAGCTTCCACAGAGTCCACTCGTGGATAACAAAAAGTTCAACTATCTGGTTAGAGATGATATTCCAAGGTGGGTTAGCAGATACAGTTGCACATATGTACATGACATATATTTATTGTATTCCGCATGGGGTTAGATCAAAGTAGTGCACAGTGCTGATATCTTTCATACAAGGAACTAGCATACTTATACAGTACTGTCACAGTGGTTATAATAAATGTGTGAACTATCTGTCACAGTGGTTATAACAAATGTGTGAACTATCACCTACATACTATTTTGAACCAGCCCTTGCAAGACCTGAGGTAAAAAACTTCTGTACATTCTTGCCTCTCGAACCGTCCCATGTGCTGTATTTTCTACATATGTTGCACTCACTACAGTGCTGTAATTGATATGTATTCTTTTCTTTTCACTCTATGTGTGCAGCAACCCTGACAGTGGTGTGGGTTCTTCTCCTTGCTCTGGTGGTAGCCTTGGTTTCACTGATTATGGCCACAATAACTCATCTCGTAACCTTGCACCTGCCATGACCAGTGTGATTGAAGATGGTGCTTATACTGGCAAGAGACCAGTCATGGTTTTTGGGGCATTGGCTGACCAAGTTGTCGCCTCACTACTGGAGAAATTTCCACGTGTGTTTCATTTATGTCCCACAGGTAAGGTTGAGCACAATGATTACCTCCCATGGCATAATCATTGCTATTGAGAAGATTGATATGTCCTTTAACTCCAGCCTATTCATCTTTGTTCACCTACACACCACACTCAGTTATAGTGAAAGATGTATCGCATAGCAGTGAAGCTTGTCTGATGCGGGATATCACTGAGGGAAAGATTGTAGACTTCTGGAAAATTGAAGCTGGATTTGAGATTATTAAAGTTGAACCATTCCTCAAAAACTCTAAGGTGTACAGTGTAGTGTTGTAGCTACAGTTAGGGCTGCTCATTTTAATGGCATTTGGTCAGGCAAATGGACAATGAGGAAATGGAAACAGGAACAGAAAACGGGAACGGAATACACAATTTTTTGGTGAAAAATGTATCCCACAGATATTTAACGTTAGTATCCTTTGTCTCGTGAAACTATGAGCTCCTGCTCAGAGGCAATGGCCCAACAGTAACCCCGCCCCACCGTTTACTGCATCTTATGCAGGTCTACTATATATGACTATCACTTTAAGGTTTCCTTCGGCTTGGTCTTCTACTATGCTCTAGCTACGAGGCTGTCAGCATCTCTTTGAGCCTCGGAGCAATCTGTCGAGAAGAAGAGCGGTTGTAGCTGCGTCACAAAAACACGTGACTAAGTACTTAGTCACGTGTACTTAGCAAAATTTATCCTGCATGATAACTGTGCCACAACAATAGTTTCTGTAGCTATAACTGTATGTTCCAAGGTCTTATCTCAGTGTTCTAGCTACCTCCTTTGTCACACGGAAGTAGGGAATAAATGGAAGATAACGAAGAGTGTAGAGGTAGTTATACGGTCATGACAGACCTTAATAATGGATTTCTACTCCTGTCAAATTCACCCGGCCTGCCTGCCTGAGAGACTATTACTCAGACCAGCAGTGCATGCACCACCGTGGCTCATGTGAGTCAATTAACATGGAAATTGCACTTTTTACAATTCTGTTCCCACTTTCCGTTCCCATTTCCGTTTCGTACCAATGGTTAGGGATGAGTCATAAAATTCTTTTACACCTCTACCGAGACGTACATGCACTGGAAGTGTTGAGATCACAAATTACTTTGGCAAACAAAAGAAGGTAGCAAATTAGAGTTGCATTTTAGTGCTAAGAAGAATTAGGGTGGTGAAGTAGTATACATTATCATGGTATCTAGTATGTCTCTATTCCTACATAGGATAAACACTGTCTTCTAACAGGCACAATCCCAGCTCTGCACTCTCTAGCACCCGTAGCCCCTCCTATCAGCATCCTCATCAAGGCAAATTCTGAAGAGAGTGTCAGGTAAGTGGTATAATACATTCTTGCATGGTTTTAAATATCTAGGGTAATCACACTACCAAATGTAAAGTACTGCGGGCGAGAAGAGTTGTGGATGTAATAAATCATGACCTGGGCATGGCTAAAATTATAACTGTTGGAAAGTATGCACATGCACAATACCATAGGCATAATGAAGATTGACATGGGAGACTGAACAGACAAGATGAGCTTATCAAAATTACTCGACCATGCTGTCTATCTTGCGCGGTTCAATTCTCAGTTTGCATAATCGCTATACAGATACTACAATCATTGGACCTGTAGCAGTCTTTCCTTAAAATTATATTGTAGGTTTGTTGATCAAGCCGTACTTACTCAGTTACTGCTATACCTGCTGTAGAGCAAGCTTCAAAGTTCACCAATTATCTGGGTGGAGTGAAGATATATCACAATCACTGGGCCGGGTGAGGTCTGCCCCTGCCGTTCAGAAATTATTTTGGTGTAGCTGTTTGCTAAAATGGTGAAATACAAAGGTTCACTATCCACAGAACCAAGAGTGCTGTGGCTTTTTAGCATAGCTAAACTTTAGATCAAGGCCAGTACTTACAGAGTCCTATCCTACAACTGGCTATGGAAGTACATGTAGCACAGCTTGCAGGTCCAAGGGTTTCTGCCTCTAGGACACCGGAATCTCATCTGTAGGGCAACTTTAATATAGGTTTTATACCACTTGAAAACAGCATACATCTGCTATAAAGTATATTTTGTCTGTAAATCCTCATGGAAACTGAAAGTTTTTACCCAAGAATCACTAAATTTTGATCCTCTCTGACCCATTCTTCATACCACATTTATTAACTTCAGTACTTAGGCTTACTTGACAATATTGTAGTGAATGTAATAAAGGCAGACAGCTTCCTTAAAATCTAGAGCAGCTAAGAAGATACATGGTTGCTAAGAAGATGCTTGGCGCCTGTCTTGCAGTTGTGTACCAAAGCTAATGTGGTCTAAGTGTGTGAAATAATATTTTTTTCAAAACATAAAGTATATTCCTGGTGAGAAAGAAAGAACAGAAGTGAAGAGAGCTAGGGGAAAATGCACCTGTTGGGGATCGAACTCAGTCTCACCACTTGCCAAGGTCTTTTAGCACTAGGCTACAGTAACTGGCATGGAATGGTTATTATATAAAATATTTTGATCACATCTCTTTCAGGAAGTTGAAATGGGAAATCCTTTTTATATGTTTCTAATTATCTCCCAAAGATGAATTTTGTTCCTCACCAACCTACCATCAGGGCTATATATGCAATGTTTGTCTATGTCTCCTTTTGCCATGAACTTTTGTACTTGGCAGATACTGTATACATACATCCCCCCACCCCCCCCCCTCCACCCACCCCAACCCTTATGGTAGTTTATCATTTGTCACTGGAAAAAATGATAGGTTCAAACAGGAATAGGAGAACTGTCAGCATGTGAGTCCGACAGTGGGTTGCTCAGTTACCCCCAACCAATACACACATGTGCACACACACACACACACACACACACACACACTAATCCCATAGTGCTTACAGTACTAAACATCTGCTTCCTGACCAAGCAAGGGAAGTGTACGAGAAGACCAAAACTCTAGAAGAGCAGCATGGACATGAATTCTCAGGTGACTGATAATACATAGAAATCTTAGCTAAAGCATATTAACATATATATAGCAGTCATACACATGTAAATATTTTACAGTTAGAGACATCAATCTTCTGAAGACCAGTCACTTTTTTGCAGCTTCTTCAGGAGTGAACATTGCGGTATAGGTTCTGGGTTAGTTGTTATTCTTGTGACAGGCTATCTCATGAACCTGTGTTTTGCCACGCCCAAGTCTTGCTTCATTACATCCATATCTCTGCTCATGCACCTGCAGTGCTTACAATACACAGTCTGCTCACCCACTGTACTTATCTTGGCTGAGTGGTCACACTCAATTAATAAATAACAGTTAAACATATTGACTATTAAAGTACCACTAGTACTCTTTTCTTATTTGTAAACAGCCAAAAATCTCTTTTTTTTTTACATTTCACGATGTATAGTATTTGTGTTGGTTAGGGGAAGTCTCAGGCTCTTCCCTCCAACTCTAGCTGGCGCATGACTATAAGAAGCTAGGAAGCTATTTATACAGGTATTGAATTCTAACATCATCTCTTTCAGCCTTACTGTTACTGATGTACATGGATACATTGACTAATGAAATTAAGAAGATTGTTAAAAAGGAAAACGGAAGCAAGTATGGATACCAAAAGCAGAAGACAACCATTGACGATGATGCATTCACTCTACATAAGAAGCATTGACTTACACTTAATTATTACTGATATTTACTTTCAATTTTAAGTTTTACATTGAGGTTGATTTGACCTGATGTTCATTTAGCTGCCATTCTTCCTTATAATAATTATACATAATCACAATACTCTTAATTCTACAGACAAACATATTTTTTGTAGCCACACACTTTTTGTAGCTCAACAAAATACAGTTGCTCCATGTATTAACAGTGAATAACATACCTGAAGGATAATAGCAACCTTTTCCAAATGTAATTAACAGTGCATAAACATAACTCTCATAAAATATCTCTGGACCACTGACCAAAGCCTGACTGAAGATTTTGTTGACTGACGCCCTGAAATTTCTTATCTTAGCCCCATGGGTTCAAGATACACTGCCAATATAAAGAAAGGGGCATATATAATCTGATATGATGGAAGGGTCAGAGAAGATCAACACTGATACCATTAGCTATGACCCTTAGGTGAGAACTGATGTAAAGCTAGCTAGCTTTTCTAGTTTCAATTTTTGTGAGGAGTTATTGCCAAGTGGTATAAAACTTGTTATAAAGCTGCCCTGTATAGATGAGATTCTAGTGGCAGAGATCTGGGACTGGTAAACTGAACTGAGCCTAGTTTCAAATCCCCACTGGCTACATGCACCTTTTTTGTCTTATGTTTTTTGTTGTAGCTCTGTTTACTTCTTACGAGTTTTGTTTCTGACTAGGCATGTATTTACCCCTTCATTAGTATTAATTCTCTATTTAGAATATCACTTTCAAGTAAACGCAAGTTGGCCATGTTTAGGGTGTGCTATAGCTATCTCAGTAGCCAACTACAGGACAAGAATGTTACTTGGGACTGTAAGTACTTTCCTTGAACTAAAGTGTGTAATTATGATAAAAAGCCACAGCGATCTCAGTCCTGGGGATAGCGAGCCTTCATATGTTCACCATAACAAGCAACGGCAAAGTGATAACTTGAACAGAAGGGGTAGACTTCACCCCGCCCAGATAAGTTGTGACGTGTCTGAAGCGTGGGAACAGTTATAGGGCTGGATTAATTTTTGCAAAAAAAAAAAGACTGCTATAGGCCCAATGATTATCATATTTGTGTAGCGTGTGTCCAAACTGATGTGAATGGCGGACGATAGGTGGCAGGGTCAATCTGTACATCATGTCTCTACTTGCCCATGCCACGGGTAGGCATGGCTCATTCTCAGGTACGTGAGAAAATGTACCTACCTGGAGGTCAATCTGCAAAAGCATAAGCCTCTGGTGTCATGCACGCCTAAGTCATGATTATTATATCGTTCGTTCACCATACTTTACATTTGGCAGTTGGTTCGCCCTGGATTGTGCAAGTGTTGTTACAAAAGGCTTGTATATATGGCAACCTCAATCAGTAATTTTGCATGTCATAGGCCATACTCTAGCCTCTATAACATAGTATACAGGGTCAATAAACTTTCTATACTACCAGTAAACTAGCAGCTGCAGTAATCCTTTTAACTGTCACAAGTATCCTCAAGTACAGATCTTGGTGGAGAGTAAGGGTATTTTAACCCAAAAGCTTGAGGACCAACTACCTCCATTGCCCTGACGGTCTTCATCCTAGGATTTGCAAGAATGCCCAACAGTGCAACCATCTTGCTTTTCAGATCTTCATCTGATGACATATATGGGGCTCCTAGAAAGAAAAGAAGTATCAAATTATGGCTGAGCACATTCATTTTAATGTTTGAGATTACATGTACCTGTGTAAAGATCCACAAAGGCGATAACATCGGGTGTACATGCATACATTTTCGCATTATCAGGACTAGTAGCAATGTAGATCTCATTCTGTGCCTTCACTACAGCTTTGTATCCATCAAACTTCTGGTTACCAGATATGGTGATTTTAGAATAGCTGAATCCACCTTGAGTCTCCTGCGTAACATCTGTAATCTGTGCGGGTAGTAGGGTCTGGCTTGACACCAAGAGACTGCATGAACCATGTAATTATTTATCTTATGCTTGGATGGCTTTCTACCCAGACCTCCCCATCCAGATATTTTCTCCAAAGCCATGGACAATATTTTTCCATCACTGTACGATAAAAGTTGTGATGGAGGAGGCCGTAGATATGCTTGAATTTTCCCATAACATGGGTTTATCTCAAACCTGGTTACATGCATGCATTGAAGCTTACACCATTCAGAAAAAAATCACTAGTAATTTCTGGTACATATGCTACATGTAAACTTTTGCAGTCTAGAATTCAGATGACACTTTAATACCAAATTTAGCTAAGTTTAACATTGGCATAGTAATAGCTGATCCTCCAATGAAACAGTTCCTTGTGAATGTAGCCAAATAAAGGAAATAGAGGTGTTACGGAACACCTAAGCCTCTGGGATCCCAGCAACGATAAACTAGCTCATGGATACAAGTTACAAACGGTACAAAAACAACAGCTAGTGCACTAACTATAAACCAAGTTTCATTGATGTAGCGCTGCACAATCACTATTAAATAGTTACAATTTTACGCTGCCCTATTGTGGATAATACGGAACACCCAAGGGTATTTCGGAGCACCCCACTGATCTGCAAAGGCGCAGTGGAGGGCTGTAACTGGTATGCTGATAGGCTAGCTTAGTATCTATTTTAGTCTGCAGTTTGGGGGAAGCAGCTAGTCTAGTGGCGAAGCTACACTAAATCGTTGTTGCGGTTGATGCATGCATATGGATGCGAATATGTGCAGTTATATAAAAGCAATGATTGCCGCTCGAACAGATAGGAGGTTTGGTAGTTCCTTGGTGCATTCAGCTGTTGACAAAGTCTATTAACTACTCTAGTCACTGACTCAATCAATTTAGTAGGTGTTCCAAATTACCCCCCTGTTCCGAAATACCCACATTTCCTAATTATTGGATCTACTTCTCCAGCAATGATTAGCACAGATCCTTTTTCCTGCTGGAGAATCTCTTCAACTGGACTCTTGTTCATTCTGAGGGCTCTCTACCCAGCTGCCAAGCATGACTTGTAGCAAAGGATACACCCTTTTCCGCAAAGTCCTTGTATGATTCCACTCCAAATGATACTCCTGCAATGGATCTGATTAGTATGGATAATGACATGAATTTGAGTATGATTATTTTAGGAACTATTGCATGAGCAAATAGACAACGTAATTGCGTGAGCAAAATGAAAATAAGTTTGCATTTTGCAAGTGCAATTAGCCTGATAATCAATATAATTCTGTGTGAATCACATAATATTATCACAGTTTTTATAGCTACAGCACTTATTGAACTAACAAGACTGATATTTCATATCTAAAAACCAGCTGGATTTTTTTTACACAACTGAAGGTTGTGCTCAGCAACAGGTCAGTCTAAGCTAAATGCAGCTGTAGAATGGATCAGCTTGGCTAGACAATCTCATCTCTTACAAGCTTCCCAGTGAAAGTGCTGAAAATAAATTCGTAGTGTGCTTCCAGTTAGCGATCAGAACTTGTAGAAACATAACTATCATCATTATCTACCACTCTTTTGCCATTCAGGCAGCACAAAAATAATCTAGCTTGGCGTACCTTGGCCTATTGAGCCTGCAAACCTCCAGTTGTGTACCTTTGTGCACATGATAATCGCGGACGAACACAAAGACAAACGCGAAAACGTAAAGCAAGCTGGTAAACAAGTATGATTACAAAAAGTGTGCAATTATAATTATATGAAATAATTACACTCCTTTCACCAGGGGTAGAATGTACTGTCACTAATACAGTATGTGATTATTTGTATAACAGTATGCTTGCAAAGACTTACCCTAGCTTGACAGCTTCTTCTCGAAAAAAAACTCTTCCAGTGTCGCTGGACTTTCAACCTAAGTACAGCAGGTCATGTTGCCACTGTTATCTGAGCTAGCACTTGAATAGGGCACCATAGATAAAGGGAAGAAACATCTGCAGCTTTGGTACTGACCTGTCCACCCCACTGCCATCGAGGAGCCCTAGCCCTGTTTTCTGCCCTGTTACAACTGGCAGAGGAGCAAAAGTGTTAATTCCTCCAACTTCCACAGTAATAAGATTCATGATACGGTGATCCTGCAAGAGGAACAGAGCATGGCATATACAAGAGCTAGACATTAATTCTAAGCCTATTTCTTACCATAGGAATAGGTGCTTCTGGTCCAATGTCTATTTTTTTTAGGTCATTTGCATCGGCCACATAAACTACCGAACCGTCATCGAGGATTTGAATTGCTTCTTCACCTTCACCTTATCATTTCCTGTCTTGCCACCACCACTTTCAGGATCACACACTCCACTAGCCAAGGCCTGCTGGACTGCCTGTAGAGCATACGTGGCTTGCATTCCTAGAATCTGCTCCACATTTAAACCTGCAGCACCTGGAGCTCCAATTAAGCCAACGGCACAGATCACCGTCTTTTCTGTAGCAACACTATTGATTATCAAAGAAAGGCACTGAAACATCAGACATTCTGCATCATTGCAGCTGCTCTAGCTATGTGGACTATAATGCCAACCTGCTGTGAGGGTTGTAGAGCTTTAGTTCCTTCCCTTTATTCCAGAGTGCCAGTGTTGCATCTTTCCCCAACTCAGGACTTCCACCTCCTCCACTGCCCATTATCCCACAACCAATGCAAAGACACTCAATATCATCAGCACTCAAGTACCAGACTCCAGCTTTTTCTGAAAATAAATATTTAGTATAGGGCTAGGAATAATGACTAGCTTTTATTTGCATCATATTGCCAGTCCTGGATGTGCATAATATTAATAATTAGACTTAAAAGAGTCTTTTACCTTTTAAACCAGCTTTCTCCTTGGATGAGGATTAGGCCTGAGGAAATTGTTCCAGGAATAATAATAGGTACCAAAAAGAATTAAGAATAATTCTGGAATAATAGGAAAGAAATAGACTTTATGCCTCAGAAATTTGGTGCTTGTAACATATCCCCACATATTTCAAATGGTATTGAAGGAATTTGGCCTCTTTAATATTGCAAAAATGCTAACAGTGTTACACCATTCTTGTTTTTAACCACTTTTTGAAGCTTAAATGCACTAGATTTGTTGAGAATAGTAGGTAGTAAACTTGGGAATAATCCGCAACACAGAAGAATAATAGGTGGGATAATGAGGATCGTCTTCCTTTGCTCAGAGCAGCTCCACCCCCAATTTCTATAGCCCCGCCCCTCGCGCAATAGCGGTATGAAAAGTGCATGCAGGTCCAGTGCTACCATGTTATGCCGCAGTATACAGAGTAAGTAAGTAAGTTACCGTCCCGCCGTCCTGGAAATTAGGTACGCGTATATTCCTACTATATTATGACGACACAGAAAACTTTATATAAAAAAATAAATAAATAAATAAAAATAAATAAAACGTTACATCTAAACTGTACACGTAAATGTTTGATAATTATTGTCCAGTTAGTTCTGGCATGAGACCCGACCTTCGGAGCAGGCCAGGTCCATGGTGTCCATGGTGATGAGAAGACCGGTTGCTGGCCGATTTGATGCAGATCGTGACCCGCGAAGGCACATGATTGCAGAGCGTAGCAGAGAGAAGCTCAGTCTACACCGGATCCAATGCAAGGCCCTGCTGTAGGGTTTGTCGTGCTTTGACGAGATCATCGATGCAATCCGCTTGTACACCACTGTAGCTGTTGGGGCCATACCACCCGAAGTACAGAACACCAGCGCAGAGAAAGATGCATGCTCAATTTCCCTCACTCGCTCGTTATACGCCATTTTCTTCTCCAACTCATTTCGGCGGTAGCATTGAGGCATGGAAGTGTCCCGGTAGCTCTGCGCGGAAGGGTTGAACACCCGTACGTCAAAGAATGCGCGTTACCGGTCTCTTCCCCAGAAGTTTGTGGCCACAATGTCCAGTCTTGCACCATCTTCCCTGTTTGCTGACCCACTGACCTGTGTGTCAACTGCTCCTCAGTCACATGTTGCAATTCTGGCTCTGTGCCGACGCTGTGACATACCTCACTCAAGTGGTCCGCGGTGATGTCGCGGATTTCATTGTGCCGAATGGATGGAAAGCCTCCTCTTGAGCAGCTCAAAGCATGCCCAACGGTGAATGGCCCTCCACAGATGCAGTGAGTAGGAAGGCGTGACGGACGCCAGCCATATCGTAGGCAGAGGGCATCTCTGAATGCTCCCTTGTGAAGGGCGAATCCATGCTCAGTGATTGGTAAGGTAGTGAGCCAGCTCGAGGCGCCCTTCTCTGTGGATATTTCCAGAGCTTTCTGAAGATTTCTAGGCAATCTCTCCTTGAGGTCAGAGGCAGCAGATGACTCACGTTGTCGGCGCAGGGTGCGAGAATCCGTCCTAGCTCTGAGCTGCTCGTCCTTAGCCTCGGGCGGAAGGATGTGTGACTGCTGCAGGATTAGGGCTACGAGGGGGGCTGTGATCTTCACGGACGTGTTATTGTGAGCCGTGCTTAGGCAGGAAGGATTGATGATTCCAAGCCCTCCAAGACGTACCGGCAGCGCCATGAGATCCCTGTCCGCATCGCTGAATGCAGCTTGGCCACTGAGGGAAGGTAAGAATTGCTGCCTGATAGCATCCTCGAGTGGTTGAAATATGTCTTCAATGTCAGGAACGGTCCTAGCAAGGTAGGTCCATTTGCTGATGAGGCCGTGGGTGAATGCAGCATAGGCTGCGTGCGGTTGGGTAGTTGCAATGCCGGAGAGACGCTCTACTATTCCTGCTACTTTCTACGCGCAGTCTTTGCGTAGCCAAGTATCTCAGTGGTGCTGTCCTCTTTAACCCGACCATAATTCACAGGCACTAACTTACCATAAAATTTGGGAAGCGTCTCTCTCCTGGCAGTAACCGTGAGCTGCTCGATTTTCAATCGCAGATGTAGCCTTCTAGGCTTTTCAGCGCCAAACGGGATCGAAATTTCGAACTACCGATCACTGTCTAGGCACGTAGCTAGCGAAAAACCATCACTACAGGCCATCAAGCCTGCTATCGTCATTTACACTTTCATGACACGAAAGCGTTAACGGATTGGTAACCAAACGTGACGTCATTATATACGGATAGAACACGATAGTTCCTGATTTACCAAGATTTCTGGTAAATTACGCGCATGCGCAAACAGTGGATACCCGGCCACTCTTTCGTAGGTGGGGGTGTGGCCTGGGGACGAGGCTAGGTCGCCAGCTGTAAACTTTCCCACTGTTCGGCAAAAGGGGGTCCCTATAATCACGAAGGGGTTCCCAAAACCACGTGAATATGGGGACACCGGAACCGTCCCGTCCCGTCCCGGATGCCGGTACTTTGAAACTTCAATCCTGTTTGCCACTGAAAAACCTAGAAGACCACGTCTGTGATTAAAACTCAAGCACCTCACTATTAGTGGCGTGATCTACAGTCTAGATCTGTGCCAACAGCTTTGTTGTGCCACAACCTCTAAGGAAGTATTTTGCCTGTATACTGCTAGCTAAACTGAAGGCCTAGCCCACTAGCTTAGTGGTACTTATAAGCTCCTGATTGCTTACCCGTACGAATAGCTAAACTGAAGCTCCTTACCCGCTAACTAGCTAGTTAGCTTTTGACTAAAGGTCCGCGTTATATAGCACTCACTGGTTTTCTTTCAGGCAGGACAGTCTTTGTACTCATAGAGATGCTTGCTCAAAACTTCTTTACGCTTTCGCCAGTTAACCAGTCTCAGCATATTTCTGAAATTGTATGTGTATGCTTGTAAGAGTTAAAAGCTTTCGGATGTAAACAGAGCCTCTCTGCAGATTGAGCTAGCTGCAGGTTTTTCCATACCTAGCTGAGACAGCTCGTAATTCATCACACCATGGAGGCAAGTTCTTTGACTCCAGCACAGCTGTTCACAGAAAAACATTTCTCTAGCAAGGCCTCTAGCTATTGATTAAGCTGACCTTAAGGTCAACCTCCTCTGGCCTTTGACCTCGGTCCTGCATGCCAAGGTATACCCATTTATCTTTATTTCTGGCATCCCAATGACAATTTTACTCTGTCTGGTCTACAGTGATCATCTCTCAGTGAGGGAGGCAAGCCAGTTCAGGGAAGAGTGGGAGGAACTTGGTGATTTTGAGGACGAGCAAGAGCAAGATGAACTTGTGAGTAGGTGTGCCTTATGTATTACCGTATAGTGGGAATCTTTGGCGAGGACTTTAATTTGGCGGTTTGGCGAATCTTTCAAAAATCGCCAAATTAAATTCTCGCCAATAATAAAACCAAACGTAATGCATACCACCCACGTGCGTATATATTATCTACGATACATACACGTACGTCTGAAGCAGTATGGCGCTGTACGAGTATTTCAAGAAAGGAGGACCTATACTTCCCACTCTACGGACGTGTGGTGAACAAGCAAATACGGAGGCTCTTGGAGAGTCATCGGGAGACCCGACCGGAAAGAAAGCTATCACGCCTTGAGACAAGTACGGTAGCCATGTGCAGAAAGGGCACGGGTAGGGAAGTACGCCGCTGAGAACGGTTCAACCAAAGCAGCTAGGTACTTCTTGAAGCTTCTAGATCGGAAGATAACCAAATCAGCAGCGAGAAGGCTTTACGTACGTCATTTGCGATCCCTAAATCACAATTATTACGTCATAAGCTTACGGCAGTTAAAATTGCCAAATTTAAATCTCACTAATATTAAAACCTAGCCGTTTTCAGCCATTTCGCCACAGTATAGTATCAGTTGCGTACGCCATGGAGTTTGTATATTGTTGACCATACATGACAAACTTATAATTACCCCTCTAATGCTTGATCTTTATACTTCCAACTCTCTTTAATTTGTGGATCATAGGCCTTGTATGCCACACATTCTTTGAATTATATAATAATTGATGTAACTATACCATTGTCACCACAAAGAATACATGAATAGTGAGTGAACTGATAAGCAAAAGCAAAGAGAAAGTGACATAGACTTTTACAATTTTTTACAAGTGCAATTCTTACAATAGTGTTTCAATCAATCAAACTTTCATGTCACCTGTATGAAGGGTACAGCCAGCTCATGAGAGCTTATGAGACAGTATAGGATATAAAAAAACAACAGCAAAAAGCACAGTACATGAACATTTATTGATTACAAATATTATACATTGAGTTCTGATGATACACATACATACGATACAAACCAAAAGCCATACAGTGGATGTGTTGGTGTGGTTGGAGTAATTTACAATAAAGACATTTGTCTCGGGCCGTGTATGACAGGAAACTAGGATCGACAAAATGTAACTGATTACAGAGTTTAGCCCTTGGCTCGATTAGATTGGGACAAGTGTTCCTGATCCTCGACACCATTATTGCATAGGAGAGTGGAGTTTTGGAGAGGTGTACCTGCCAAGTTCCACCTGCAGGGGTAGACACCCGGCACGCAGCCCGGCAACCACCCTGAGCTCCTCACACCCACTGGCGGTATAGGTATCTCTAAGTCTTATGAAAGTCTGTCAGCAGAATTACGGGGGGGAGGGGGGGGGGATCTTGCAATTGGTCTGGACTGCTGAACATGAGCCACTATCAATTACCTGGAAAAGACAATTTCACAATACATACAATGCATCACACTAACAGATTACAAGGCCTTCACAATTACCCCACAATGCCCTGATAATTCACCTAGTATGTAGTATTCACTCTGATGGGGAATATCCATCCACGACAGGACTGCGAGATTCGCCTTGCAACGACTGTTGAGTGGTACTACGGTCACTAAGTGGCTCCAACACCATATTTCTGCGGCATGTGCTTCAATCATTGCACTGAGGGTGTATATACCCTTACAGTGTAGTCGAGGCGCGAAAGTAGCTGTGCATAATTCGCGTGTTTACTAAGTTTTACTAAGCTCTACGTGCGCAGCGCAATTTTTTAATAATACAAAAGGCATCAACACCAAATCACACGATCGAGTTTAAAGTTGTAAATCTTGGAGGTGTAATTACTGGTGGCTGCTGACATCATTCGCGCGTAAACTTTGGTCCACACATGACGGGGAATACGCGTGGGCGCAACACACCACAAGAGGTGGGGCTGCTGGTAAAGCTTGCTATAAAAAAAACAAGAACTTCTCGTACACTCTCAATCTCGCCAGCTTTGAGATAGATGACTACCTTCGATTTCAAAGACGCCTATATATTCCTTCTTTCACATAGAGTCCGGTACAGCTGCTCTACGCATGGGAACACCTACGTGTCCCGGCCTCGGTGAAGTTCAACCACCAACACCTGTCGACTTGGGAATAGACGAGCTGCACCCGTTGACTACCGTAACAATTATGAACAGAATCTCGCCCGCCTTCACCATGGACGAGCTCGAGGTGCACCCGGCCACCTACACGCTACTGCCGCCGAGTATGGAGCCGGCCGCCTTCACCGCGAGTACATCCAGTGACCCGGGGGAGCCATACACCCCTCACAGTGATCCTCCATTCCCCACCGCGGAAATGTCTACAGTACGTCCAACTTTGCATATGCCTCCGGCCGTGCGCCCCCGGCTCTATCTTCCGCACTGGTACGTACCACCTCCCCTACATATGCATCCGAGGCCACCACTCTCACTGCCACTCCGGCTATCAACGCTGTGTCCTCCCACTCCGATCCCTGATCCACCACCACCACCACCAGACATGATCACTGATCGCCGGAAAAAAAAACGGATTCCGCCCTGTGCCGCACCCCCCATACGGCGCTAGACCGTGGAGTTGGAGGGGGTGAAGAAGACGGCGCAACCGCCGCCGGATACCAGTGGTAATAAGAAACTCTTCAGCACCAACATGAATATGATACATTCTTACTTATACTACTCTTTCTTCAGGATCCCCAGCTAAAAATCGAGGCCCGTACAATTTATATTTATAACTGGCCATGCTGAGAATGTTGCTTCAACACTCTACGAATCTTCCTCAACTTTTATTCACAGGTCTTGCCAGACATTTTCTCCTCCTCCCAGGTGCAGGATCTAGGGGTCACTGATTGACCAATACCGGACTCCCGACATGTTTCATTTGTGTAATCTGCTGTACATTCGTACAAATATATTTTGCAGACTGATTTAAAAGCAGTACTCGTTGAACCTGCATGTGCATGTGCATGTGACTGATGAGAATATAGGTGAGAGTATGATCTCCCAAAGAAAGTACAGCTATATACGTATATATACCTCTAATAGCCTCAATCACCCAAACGAGAGTGCATTAGTACTCGCCAAATTTTTCCATTTGATAGTGCACTCACAACCAAATTTTTCCCGCTCTGAAAGACTCATTTTTTAAACAGGTAGTAGATGCATAACTCTGCAACGCACTGCAACAGCAAGCTGATATTAATGCACTGAATTGTGCTATCAGGACCATATATCTTTGCTGGTACATACAAATCACAGAGGTCCTTTGAATTAAGTACACTAGCTCGCCAAATCAAGGACAGCATTTACGGTGCTGCTAGAGGCAACAGTTACTGAAGTACTTTAATCCACACTTGATAATCTCTACGAATTGTTTTCCCATAGAAGAAGAGTGCCTCCCTCTAGTGATCATGGCTAAGTCCTTGTAGGAAGACCTTGTAGTGCTTCTCTATTGTTGCTGCTAGTATTTTTTGCAAGTACCCAACCTAATGTCGAGACAATTTTACTACTTTCACTCACAGTGTCTATAAGTAATGTGTGGCCAGCTCCAGGAATTATGTGTACTGTATAGCCTCGGCTATTTAATGCTCTGAGTTCTGCCTGTACTCTCTGTTGGTGTTCTGCCCTGATGAAGACTGCAGCCCAGCAGTTGAAACGTCGGCATTTTGATGATATGTTTGTGAGCCAATTTGTGGTTGGTAGAAAGAGAACCTGATCGATATGAATACTGAGAACCAACCGAGATCCTCCTTGAAGAGTTGGCTAGCCAGTAAAGACCACCAAACCTGGTTCTCCTGGCCGGCTGCTCAATGTGAGACTGAACCCTCCCCACTCATCCAAGTGCCCCTACATTTGTATCTTTAAACTCCATATAAGTAAAGTGGTACTGCGGGCAAGCTGACTGCCTTCTGCAGGCTAACAGAAACTGTCCATTCTGTTAAATAATGTGATGGAACTGCTCCATTCCGTTCCATAGAATAATGACCGCCGTTCTTACCAAGTTCTCTCTGGTTGATCTTCAAAGTTGCAGGCTGTAGTCTCGGAGGCCTTTGGTTTGGCCTATGTTAATAGATTTATGCAATGACGGTCAAAAATTGCTAATATTCAATCCATGCCACTGTGAGAGCGCTTCTGGGTCTACATTAACTTTTAGACGTCTCCATTATCTTGAATAGACTTGGGCGTCCTTTGCAGGTCCACCTTTTCTGCTATTTCAGTACAACTTCTGAATGTCGGAGTGATCTGGTTTGTTGTAGGATACTCGCTTAAGATGGCATCATGCTCATGATTAGACCAGGGTGCCTATTATGACGACAGCTGTTTAATTCAGTGCAGTGACACCGCAGCCTGCTTTATTCTTTTCTTCAGTTGATAATGGCTGCGTGCCATAGAAACACTGTGGGTCATTTGCGTGACTAGTTGACACACTTGTGCCTCGTCTAAAGATGCAGCATCGTCAGTAGGAATTTCTTTGTGGTGCTGATGGCAGCTGAATTCCCTGTAGTTCAGCAATGGTTTTGGAGTACTCTGTTAACAACATGTGATCGCGTTCCTCCTGAAGCCGTGCAATAATTTTTCTGATACCAAGGATCAAGTCAATATCGGCAGTTGCACTTCTCTTCCTTTGCAGGTTCACCTTTTCTGCTATTTTGGCACAAATTCTGAATGTCGGAGTGATCTGGTTTGTTGTAGGATACTCGCTTAAGATGGCATCATACTCATGATTGGACCAGTGTGCCTATTATGATGACAGCTGTTTGATTCAGTGCAGTGACTCTGCAGCTTGCTTTATTCCTTTCTTCAGTTGATAATGGCGGCAAGGCTAGTTGACACACTTGTGCATCGTCTAAGGCTGCCGCATTGTTGGTAGAAACTTCTTTTCGATGCAAAATGGCTGATAGCAGCTGGATTCCCTGTAATTCAGCGAAGTTTTTGGAGTGCTTTTTTAACGTGCATGTATTCACCACCCACTGAGGATATGGAACATTCTTTCTGTTCACTGTCTGTGTCATATTTTTCACACGAGGCAGTAATATGTACGTAGTTGTTGATGATGGTGCTTGCAGACAATATGCAATTGCCTTCCTCCTCAAGCCATGCAGTGATCTTTCTGACATCAAGGATCCAGTCAATATTGGTAGTTGAACTCATTTGATTGGAATTTGTTGATGTCAGCAGCATACTTTCTAGCCTGTATACTGCTCAGAGCACTGGCAATAGGGAAGGGCCATGTAAATGTATGGATAGTTTATAAAAATGCAGCTATCTAATCGTTACTTGGCAGCACCTTCCTTTCCCCACGCGTTCTGTTCTGTAGATAAAAATTAATGGTAAAGCCTTGGTAGCCCCTCTACTTTCTATACTTTCACTTACTCGACGTTGTATCTTTCTGAAACATTTTCCTTCTGATTTACAATCTCTTTCTTAGTCACCAGGCAACGCTCGTAACGCATTTAGACATGTGTCTAATTGAATGCAATTATGCGAAGTATGTAGCACATATAATTATCAGTGTTTTTTGATTAATTGTAATTTTAACTACAACCTATTTTAGTAAGCTCTAAATATTATAGTTGATCATAACGATAGCTAACTATGTTTTTCACTATTGTCATGCCATAAACTGGAACTTTAACTACAAATTCATTTGTAGAGGTGTACTGTAACTATATTGTAATCTATGCATCTAGTGGACTTTTAGTGTTTGACATGTGCATGCACATGCTGCATTATGTCTCGCATGTGCACTTCTCCATTGAACAACATGGCTACTGGTGAGTCGCCGTGCGGTATGGCTAAATCTGGGCGCCCAAGGGAGAGTTTGGTATGGGATTACTTCGTTTACAAAGAAGAAAAGAAGAAGAGCATTTGTTTGGAGCAGGAAGAGGGGCCTTGTAACTTGGAAATTGCTGGAAAGTATCTCAAGAATCTGAAGGCCCACTTGAGGGCTAAACACCCACGCGAGCTAGCTGAATTGGCCAGCAAGGATGCGAAGGCCAAAGAGCTAAAGAGAAAGAAGTCGCAAGAAGGTAGTGGGCCATCCTTCAGTGTAACCCAGCTGACCATAGTTGATGCAGTTGCCCGGATGAAGACGTACACGAATGAAAGTGAGTGGTATAAACGCATAACGAAGAAGTTAGCTACGTTTGTAACTGTTGGTAATGTGGCTAACAGGATTGTTGAGTGAACGTCAATTTCTGTGTGTACATCCGTACGTACATACGTACGTACTGCATGGTCCATATACCACAAATGTTTTACACGCCCTACATATTTCTACCCCTTGTGCGCGCTGCAAAAGTAATATTTTCTTTGAGCGGCCAACCACACCAACCACGTTATTCATTGATGAAAAATGGATGCTCAAAGTGAGAGAAGACAGCGTGTCAGAGAGCGTAGTAGGTTGCGCTATCGGGCAAGTAGAGTGGTGGAAGCTGTAGAGGAGCAGAGTGAACGGCAATTTATGTGCGTACATTCGTACGTATGTACGTACGTACTGCATGGTCTGTATACCGCAAATCTTTTACATACCCTATTTCTACCCCTTGCTCACCCAATCCATTAGTAATTGGATACCATTTAACTTCAAGCTGTGTTGATGTATAGTCACACATTTGCTCCGGCTCGCCCCCACAATGTTCTACATTCACCTAATATACCACACTATGAAATTATCCACTAGTGCCAAGTCATTGAGGTAGGCAGGCGTTGGTAATTCCTGTCCACAAAACCAAGAAATGCTGTATGGTAATGATATAGGAATAATAAGTTTGAATGCCATCCTTAAAGAAAATACCCACAGCACATCGTAGGTGATACAAATACATTTGGGTTGTCTTAGTTAGAGCAGCTGTTTCTTGCCTGCCTTTCAAGCCGGGGATTCAAAATAACATAGACGTTTTCTGGGATTCTTTGATCTGAGTTACACATACATTTAGCTTGTAAAGAGCGAAATTGTTGTTGTGCATTGCTCCTAGGGAAGAAAATTGCTTCCTAACTGTGAGTACATTATGAAATTCCTTTCTTTTCTGCATTGGTGATAGATAACCTTGATACAGACTTTTAAAATAGTTTGCATGTGTTCATTGTAATATCCGCATCAGTTTTGTGTAGGTGACTCTCTCCAGGTGGGGTATTGCTTAAGTTTCGACAATTACTCTTTTATTTACTGTACGTAGCTCCAGTTGGAGCTCTCCTGCGTTTTTTTGGTGTGTTTACTCCAGATGATGCGGGTGATGTCATTGCATCACACCTTTGTTTACACATTTGTAATGCTAATTTGCTGGTTACAAATAGTTTTTCAAAATCTTTTGATGTAATGTTCAAATGGCTACAGATGAACCTGAGCTACACCTCAATGGAACAGTACTCTTGTGATTACTGTTGGACGTCCTGCCAATCGATAACCTTAGCCCATACTGGCAGTTATAGTTCCTGTTTCACTGGTTGCAAAACCAGTGTGATGTTTAATCAGCATCGCCAGTGGTAATTGTAACATTAGTACTTGGCTGTAGTGATTTCTATGAAATATTTCTGACGTTTAAAGGTACATAGTTTTATACTGTAAATTTAACAATATTTTAGGTTCTGTTTCAGATGGCATTTATGACGGTAAATATCTAAAGTGATTAGAAAGCATTCGAAGTCTAAGTCTACATATCTTCCATGTGCTCATAAAACTCACAAGTGTCATCCTGATTGTGAAGGATTTAATAGGCCCCAAATGCTACAGCTACTTTTTTGTGCTCTTCTTATACTACCCTTTATGCAGGTCGTTCTTAACCATGTCCATCCCCATAAGCCTGAGTGCAGTGATTGCTATGGCCACATTCATGACCTTTTGAAGTATTATTTGCATTAGTCTATGAAACTCTCTTGGGCTTTGTTTTAAGTTGTCAAGTGTGTCTATCCCTTCTGGAAGAAGAAACAGTTACTATGGACTTATTAGGTGTAGCATTACAGAGGTTCCACCATACACCTTCCCAGAAGTGCTAATTACATTGTATGGTTGAACAAGCGTTTGTAAAAGGAGGAGTCCTTAACCCTAATAAGTTAAAGATTAGCTACAAGAAGTGTACATTCACTAGTTGCTGTTGTCTCTGTTGAGGCTTTCCACTTTTTGAGTGTTGTGAATAAATGACTGACATACAGTACCCCTCAAAAAAAATGTACCGTAATTTCCACTCACAGTGGTCCAGAGGCTTTGGTAGTGTTGAGAGTTGTTTTGCCAGCGTCAGGGATGGCTTCTATAAATATTTGCTTGGCTTTTCTGACTCCTGGTTGTGTCAGTGTGCTGAGGTGCCATAAGAGCTGTTTGGCATCTACATACCCAAATCTTTGTTGCAACCATCTGTAGAGCATTTTAGCTGCTTGTAGTGGTTGTTGTTCTTCTGGCTGTAGCGAGGGTGTTGGTGTGCCTGTTGTTGTTGAGCAGTTCAGCACGTCTGCATGGATCTCTTCTGCCTGTTTATGGCTAATCTGAAAGGCTTGTGGATTATGCTCTTTCCAATGCATTATAGCAAGACATTGCATTGGGTCTCTATATTTTTTGCCCACATATGCCTGGTTGTCTGATTTCTTTGTGCAGGGCTCTGATTGCTTGTATTTTTTGTGCCTCTCTGAGGGTAACTGTGGTAAGGTTTTGTTGTGTGTGTCTGATAGTTGGGGTGATTTGGGCCACTGGCTTACAGCAGAGTTCTATATGCACTGGGAATGCATCTCTTTGTGCAAGTGTGGCTAGGTCTGCAAGCATGTGGTGGTATATAGCTAGTTTGCAGTTGGCAACAATATGCATTGAGCCACACATCTTTGCTGCTTTGAAGCTGGTTTTGTGTGTGGCATCTTTGAAGATATAACTGGTGCAGGATCCTTCATTAGATGCCTCTGTCATTCTGAGGTCTGGTTTGTTAGGGTTAACTTTTTTCGTCTTTGTTTTATGTGCTTGCTTTATGTCTATATTTGGGTGTGCTACATTCACTAGGTATTGTTTGATTGCTGAGGCTGATGGTACCCTGCCATGTTTTATGTACCAGCAAAACACAAAGTGGTTGTGGCATGCCCCTGCTAGCTTTAGCCTGTGTATTGTTTCTTTTCCTTTTGCAAGGTCAGTGGCAGCTGACTGGAAGGCAGTGTGTGGCTGGGCGTTTTGTTGCTTTGTGCTTTGTACTTCTGGTTCTTCAGGTGGTTGTTTGCCTGCTTTTTCTCTTCCATTTCTAGTGTGTCTTTCTGCTGTCCATAGTGTGCCTCTCTGCCATGTCCAAAGAGGCACGGTGTTGCATCCAGATCTTTGGTAAGTGTTTCATATATCTCTTGCACGTTTGTGCTGTTGAGGTGGCTTCTCATCCAGGTTTCTGGAATGCACATTTTGGTTGGGTATGTAATGGTTAGCTGGGTGCTCTTCCTGTATAAGTTGTAGACCTATGTCTATTGTGGGTTGAAAGGCCTTTGCACATGGGGCAGCCCTGATGTTTCCACTTTTTCTGGTGGTTGTGGTTACAAGTGCCCTAATTGTAGATGCAATTGGTGGTGGTGCTAGTATTGTTGGTATTCCTTTATTCGTCAGTTTCCCTACGTCTTCAAATCCATAGTAGAAATAGGGCAGTTACTGGTTGGGGTTGCTCAAATGCTCAGTCACCCTCTCTGATGGCTTTTAATAGGGCTGCCGTTGCAGCAATACCGTATGGTTCTCTATAGATTTGGTGTAGTACTTCTGGATCTGTTTGTTTGAATAATGTATCTAGCTCTTCTCTGTAATGGTACATCACTCTCTCGTCCACTGCTCTTCCATAGAAGAATACCACTGGAGGTAGTTTTCCAACACTTTCATCCCATTTGATATCTGTCATTAGTTCTTTGATGGGGTCACCGTTGTATCTTGCCCATTGCTCCACCCAGTATTCCCAATTACTTGGGTAGGTGGTCATTGGCGTTTACGGTGTCCTATGTGTGACTTCTGCTGCCTTGAGGATGAGTTCTGTTCCAGGTGCATTGACCACATAGTGCCATTTATCATTAAAGCCTATTACATCCATTGTAGCTATTTTGAATGGTTTGTTGGAGTTTGCAGATACTTCTGCTTTGATTTCTTCATCTGATTTCCTTTGGTAAAGCCTCTGTATCTGTAGTTCCGGGTGTTTGTGATTGAGTATTCCTTGCAGGTCTGCTTCTGCAAGTGACTTTACGGGTTGTATGTTGATTGAATAGGTTTTGCGCAGGTAGTCTATGAGGGCCCAGGTCTGTGGTGTAAAGCTGTCTCTGAGATGCTCTTTAATGCAGACAAACATTGTTTGTGTTAGCAGTTCGCTCATAGCTGTGTTCCCCCCTATAGCCCTAATATTGATTCTATACATTGTTTGTAAGGGTTTAGCTGCCTCGACTTTGAGGTGGTGTCTGGCATACTGTGCAATGGCACATTTTAAAATTGTGGAGTGTTTGTTCTCTCTGCACTGATGCCACTAGGTCCCCAAATGTCTGGTGGGGTCCACAGTACCTGGGTATATGCGTGGTTGTGTCTATAGGTATAGATGCATTGTTCTATCTGGAGGTGTGAGCTTTGTCTTTGGTTTGAATGTAAATGGTGTGAGAGTTGGGTCTGGTATCTCTGGCCATCCTCTAATGGGTGGGTTTGTACGCAGGCTACGGGTTGTTTGCCTAATCCATTTAAGGTTGGCTGTCTGTAGTGGAATCAATGCTTCCCAATGCTGCATGGCCAGTGTGAGGTAAATTATAACACCTGTATCTGCTTTTGGGTTTAGTGTTAGCCAGTGGTCTTGGTCTCTGTTGTAATACATACATGCATGTGATGTGTTCATTGTGGCATAGGTATGTATATAGTATTCATGTATACATTGTTATGGTACATGTACCTAGGGATGTATTGGCTCCTGGCTGGTTTGGGAGGGGGTTCTGTGTGCTTCCTTTTACACTTCAGTACTCTCCTCTCAGTTGCCTTCTTGGCTTGGTTCTCATTGTCACTCCCGTTGGCCAGCTCATCATCTCTATATTCAGCTACCACCACCCGGCCGTACTCGAGTGGTCGGCTATTTTGATTAGTTTCTGGCGCTCTGCCAGCAGTTTTATCTTTGGTCAAGGCTTCCTGGGCTTACTCCAGTACCAGCAAACTCTTGCACGTCTAATGGTTCGGCGTGGGCTTCCACCATCACCTCCTCCACCTTCTTGATATACCCCCCACTGCCACGTGTACCATATGTACCCCATGCAATATCATACCTACTTCCGGGAGGGAGCATATTTTCTGTATAATTCGTACATCAAACGATAGAAAAGTATATGTAGAACATGGAAAGGAAGCAATTAAGGGATAAATCGAGAAACTCTTCTCTAGAAATGAAGAAGGCAATGGCAATGAATATCATGATAACTGCAAAACAGCACTGTGGAGTAGGCATTGGGGAAGCTGCAAATGTTTTGATGTAATGAGAATTATATAAATTGGTAGAAAAATGATCCGATCCTAAAGTGAATTATACTTCAGAAATAATGGAAGTATATAAGTTCAAACTCAAGTGTTGAGGTCAAGTGACTACTGGATACTTGATTCCTACTTATACTTGGCAGAGCGGTCAACCCTAGATGTAAGTTACAACATTAGCATATAAGCAAATAAGAGTTGGCTAGCCAGCAAAGAATTTTGCAACCCACCAAACCTGGTTCTCATGGCCGGCTGCTCAATGCGAGACTGAACCCTCCCCACTCGTCCATGTGTCCCTACAGTTGTATTTAAAGTCCACATAAGTAAAGTGGTACAGCGGGCAAGCTGACTGCGTACTGCAGGCTAACAAAAACTGTCCATTGTGTGAAGTAAAGTGGTGGAACTGCTCCGTTCTGTTCCATAGAATAATGACCGCCGTTCTTACCAAGTTCTCTCTGGTTGATTTTCAGAGTTGCAGGCTGTAGTCTCGGAGGCCTTTGGTTTGACCTATGTTAATAGATTTATACAATGACGGTCAGAAATTACTAATATTCAATCCATGTCACTGCGAGAGCGTGATTGCGTTCCTCCTCAAGCCATGCAGTGATCTTTCTGACATTAAGGATCAAGTCAGTATTGGTAGTTGAACTCATTTAATTGAGCTTCAAGGAACTTGTTGATGTCAGCAGCATACTTTCTAGCCTGTGTACTGCTCAGAGCACTGGCAATAGGGAAGGGCCATGTAAATGTGTGGACCACTTTCCTTTGAAAGTGGTCTTATGAAAACTCCCATGAACATAGCCGTCCTATGGAACTTGTCCCATGAAACTCCCATGAGAGTATGTCCTATGAAACTGGTCCTACACAATAAGCCTCCTTCACAAGGGCATTTCACATTTTCAAAACCACTGGTATCCTCTGGAATCAAGTGGTGAAGCACCTGGTTGCAGGTGACTCCATCAAAACTGGCATAAGGAAAAGCCATGGCCTGAACATTTCCACAATTTACCTCGACATTCCTGGGAATTGACATTTTTTTGTATGAAATAGGACCTATAATATACGCAGCCCATGGGGGTAACTGTCCTATGAAACTGGTTTTGTGAACAGCCCATATCATGAGGTATCTATCTGTCCCATGAACAAAACACATGAACAAATCTATAAATAGCTAATGAAGTAACCGATGAAAGTGTCTGTTCTGCCGAGCAGAACAGACAAAACACAGACATCATACAGCTTGCTCTTGGTGGTTAAGCTCAGGTTCTTGTCCGGAAAGACGGCCTTCCTCAGTGCACCAAAAGCCTTTGATGCCTGTGCCACTTTTCTGTCCACGTCCACATCCATCCTCCCTGAGCTCGCTATGAGTAACCCAAGGTATGGAAATTCACACACACACATACACACACACACACACACACACACACACACACACACACACACACACACACACACACACGGCCACATGGTAAAATTTGCCTAGTAGCCACTGTTTACACATGTGTGGCTTCCCAGGGGAACTTGGGCACTACTGTTACACTAGTCTGTGTTTATTCACAAGTTGTTTCATTGTAGATAGCCAGCCTTTACGCCTTGTGGTGAAGTTTTGTCGCCATGTAGAGGCCTCGAAGGTGATTGGTGGTTAGATTCTGTAATCTTTTTGGCCCTCAGAATGCTTTAAGGCTCTGGAGTGTGAGCAAATCGCTGCCCCAGGAACGTCAAGAGGCGCTTCTGTCTCTTTTACGGTACGATGGCTAGAGTTAAGTAACTTTTTATTGACCCTACTGTATAATTAAATATAAACGCCAGATGACATTCTGAGCTTGTATGTCGCGATTATGGGCCTCACTGTGCTTGACAATTAGCAGCAATTTAGTAAGGATGCGTATGAGTGGCTACAGTATTACTCCCTCCCCCAGTCCAGAGAGCGGCAGATGTGGGAGGCGGTGGCTACCGCATAAACTCCATCACATGATCATCGTGACAAATCAGATAGACTTATATATACACCGACCCATTTCCTCTCTCCTGCCGACTTTTGCTCACTTTCTAGCACATGCTATATAACTTTCCTGGACATGTCAATACCTGTGTTTGTGTGCCAAAAGCTACTGACTTGCACTGGCAATATGTAATGGTATGGAAGATTGAGGTCTTAATGTTTTGAATGTATGATGTCATGGGCCTCAATGAGCCCCTTAATTTTCTGCTAATTATGTACATGTAACTCCATCTGAAAAACAAAACACTTGCAATTGTGAACAAGTTGGTACGTCAGTGCACTGCAGATGCTAAGCAGGATTGTCCTTCTCTACATCAGTCACTTCGTTTATTGTGAAATAATGTTGTAATGTCTTGGAATAGACAAAACTATGTACTTTATATTAACGTCTAATGTCAAAAGCCCTTATAAATTCACATAAATCTTATGGATGGTGCACATCGTTACCTGGACGCCAGGGACATCGTAACTTGAGACTAAAGTCGTCAGGTATAGGGATTCTGCAGTTAACCACTAAACTTTAGTAATGGAGAATACAACCGACAAAACAAGTACAAACATACTATTAATAATACCTAGCAATTCTACCTACAGAAAGATCCAGAAGAGGTGAGAGACAGAGTACTGTTGGAGCATTGACTGACTCTCGATTTACAGAGTAACTTTGAAAGTAACGGCATTACCGAATAAGTCTATACATGTACCACATGCACATTATATGCATCCGAGGTCTAACCTATAAATAAAGCTCATCACCCCAAAATTAATGCTATAAGAGCATGCAGTGGTATCTTCTCTGGTTGGAAGTTTTGGTTGAATGCAGGTACAGGAGCTTAGTAAGCCATCCTTGCCCAGCTTAAATAGTACTGTACAACTCACCCATGACAGAATAGTCACCACTATTGCAATTTTACTCTCTTTTTAAATGAAGGTAGGCGGAAACACTTTTTGTACAAGGTGAATAATTATCTAGAACGGAAGGAAGTTAGATATAAAGATACGATTTTGGAATCAACAGGCTTTAATCCTTTCGTCAGCTGAAATCGGTAATTTCATGTAGGTGCTAACTAACTTCAGCATCATATCCTTGACAAGTGTTTCTTGATATCTCCAAACTATGTATCAAGAGCACATTTAATAGTTATGTATATAGTATTCATGTATACATTCAGATAGTACATGTACCTAGGGATGTATCGGCTCCTGGCTGGTTTGGGAGGGAGTACTGTGCGCTTTCTTTTGCACTTCAGTATTCTCCTCTCAGTTGCCTTCTCGGCTTTTTTGAGGTGGTTCTCATTGTCACTCCCGTTGGCCAGCTCATTAGCTCTGTATTCAGCCATCACCACCCGGCCGTACTCGAGTGTTCGGCTATTTTGATTAATTTCTGGCACTCCGCCAGCACTTTTATCTTTGGTCAAAGCTTCCTGGGCTCACTCCAGTACCAGCAAACTCTTGCATGCCTAATAGTTCGGCGTGGGCTTCCACCATCACCTCCTCCACCTTCTTGTTGAAGCCTGCCTGCTCTTCATTCCCTTTCCGCCTAATGCATCATGCCGCACTCGCTTCAGCGCTTTGGCGGCAGCCTCCTCCTAACCCTGCCTTGTCTCTGCTTGAAAGTCTGCATACCTGTGGTCGATCCTGTTCTGCGACACGTGTAAGCCACCATCAGTTGCTTGAACTGGTCTCTAAGACTGCTGTTGAGAAACTCCCGCCACCAGTCGCCATCACAAATCGTGATACAACAGAAACAACAGTAGAAAAAGGGCAATGGAATGGCAATGGAGAAAACATGCACTAACTAGGAATGACCCCACACTACTCGTGGCTGCAATATATACCCCCCACTGCCACGTATACCGTATGTACCCCATACAATATCATACCTACTTCCGGGAGGGAGCAAATCTGTATAATTTGTACTTTAAACGACGGAAAAGTATGTGTAGAACATGGAAAGGAAGCAATTAAGGGATAAATTGTGAAACTCTTCTCTAGAAATGAAGAAGGCAATGGTAATGAATATCATGATAACTGCAAAACAGCACTGTGGAGTAGGCATTGTGGAAGCTGCAAATGTTTTAGTCATGCACCGGAGGGCAATACAGAGGGATAGACATTAATTTTGTGGTAGGAAATCTGTTCTGTAATGTGATTAGTCAGCAAAACAGATCACTCTGACATACAGAATTTGTGCTGAAATAGCAGAAAAGGTGGACCTGCAAAGGACGCCCAAGTCTATTCAAGATAATGGAGACGTCTAAAAGTTAATGTAGACCCAGAAGCGCTCTCAGTGGCATGGATTGAATATTAGCAATTTCTGGCTGTCATTGTATAAATCTACATAGGCCAAACCAAAGGCCTCCAAGACTACAGTCTGCAACTCTGAAGATCAACCAGAGAGAACTTGGTAAGGACGGCGGTCATTATTCTATGGAACGGAACGGAACGGAGCAGTTCTGTCACATTATTTCACGGAATGGACAGTTTCTGTTAGCCTGCATTACGCAGTCAGCTTTCCCGCTGTACCACTTTACTTATGTGGAGTTTAAAGATACAAATGTAGGGGCACTTGGATGAGTGGGGAGGGTTCAGTCTCGCATTGAGCAGCCGGCCAGGAGAACCAGGTTTTGTGGTCTTTGCTGGCTAGCCAACTCTTATTTGCTCATATTGCTAATGTTTTAACTTACATCTAGGGTTGACCGCTCTGCCAAGTATAAGTAGGATTCAAGTATCCAGTAGTCACTTGACCTTATCACTTGAGTTTGAACTTATATACTTCCATTATTTCTGAAGTATAATTCACTTTAGGATCGGATCATTTTTCTACTACTTTATATAATTCTAATTACATCAAAATGCATGAATTTTGATTCTCACATAATTAAATAAGCAAGTTCTATAAGAAGGATGATTGTGGATTGAATACAGCTAATTAATTATCACTTACCCATCTAGACTTCTTAAAAACAGGGTAAGTTCGCAAAATTGTTTCTATTGAAACGCTGTCCTCAGCCAGATGTTTCTGTGCGGGTGAGTGTTGTCCAGCAGGCGTGTGACGGTGGTGCTTGCTGGACCTGCACTCCCCTGAAATAGCTTTTGGAGGGCATCCACCACCTCCTGGTACTCCTCCAGCTCAGTATTCAAACCCAATAGCTTGATGATCTCCTTCAGGATCATGTTACTGCTCTGGAACTACAATTGACTATTGTGCTGATGAAATAGAGTCAATGTTAGCCTGAAGAGGAAGGTCAGAGGAAGAATTAACTGGATGAGAGAAGAATATCATCGGCATACATGGTTAGATTTGCAGAAGAAACAAGAGGTAAGTTAGAAAGAACAGTAATGTAAACGATAAACGAAAGAGGACCAAGAATAGAACCTTGAGGAACACCAGAAAAAACGTTTGAATTACGGGAGGAGGAACATTAATAACGGCAATTTGGGATCGATTGCATAAATAATTATGGAACCAATGAAGAAACAGAGGAGGGATGTCAAGAGAAGAAAGCATGTTGAGGAGAGGACGGCGGGGAACAGAATCAAAAGCTTTACAGATTTATAAGAGTCGAGTAAAGAAAACCAGGAGTTAGTGGCAGAGAGAAGAGCAGATTCAGTAGAGAAACCAGGGCGAAAACCAAATTGACAATCAGAATGGTTTGGCCAATGAAATTTGTCAATAAGGAACCAGATTTGTTTAAAGAAGCCTGGCTCTCGATTCAAGCAGTAACTTTGAAGATAGCAGAATTACCTATACACTTCTTAAGTGTCAAGGCCTTGTTTACTTTATCCACACACTCTGCTACCACGTAGCCAATTCTCTTTCATTGTTCTCTATACAACATACTAGTAACTGAGTTTTTTACGCATAATTATCTAGAAGGGAAGTTAGATATAAAAGATGCATTTTTGGAATCAGCAGGCTTTAGTCCTTTCATCAGATGAAATCAATAATTTCATATAGGTGCTAACAACTTCAGCATCATATCTTTGACAAGTGTTTCTTAATCAACCTCAATACCTCTTCAAAATATATACAGTTGTTTGATGACTACCTCTGGCTGGGGGTTGCTCTTTGTTCACCTGAGATTTTGCTTGATTCTTCACAACCAGCCATTGCTGTTGTGCATTGCTCATAGCTTCTTCCTCTCTGAGGTTTCATCAGGAAGTGCAGTGTGAGTTTCTAACTAATAAACTTCAGATTTATGTTCCGGACTTTGCACGATTTCACTCTTCCTTTCCATATAGGTGACAGCTAGACTTGATGCAGACCATCAACAAGTAGTGTGTGTACATCCATGTTGGTTTCGTATAATGCCTCTCTTCGGGTGGGATATTGCTTAAGTTTCCAATTACTCCAGGATTTACTGCAGCTCCAGTTGGAGGTCTTTGGGTTTTGGTGTGTTTTTTATGTGATTGCTGAGGTGTTTGTTCCAGATGACTTGGGTACCCATATCAGTATTGTGTGCTCCCCTAGGCCTTGTGGTCTTGCCTGGTGTATCTCTACCTGGTACCATCGAAGTTTTGCCAAATTAGACTCAATTTTTGGAACACAGATCACATTCAATGTCAACAATATTTGTAAGAATTCAAGGATTAGTTAGCTTTTCTATCTTTTTTTGTAGTAGGGATGATGATATAGTCTACCCTTCAGGGCTGGAAGAAGCTATTTTCATATGGCGTCATACATAGTAGCACATGTGAAGCAAAATTTGTAGGGGGGGGGGAGGTTTGGGGCCATGTTTCCCCTAAAAAAAAAAGAATTTTGGTCCTCTGAAATGGTTTCTGGTAAATTCTGGAGAAGAAATTCTGTAAATCAAACATCCACACTATTCTGATCCGTAAACAAAATTATTTGCAAACTACTAATACTTGCCACGATAATGATGTACAGTATGCGATATTTGCGCATGTGCAGATAAAAAAATGGCGATTCAGCCAAAAGTGGTCAGGCCAAAGCTCCAAATTCCTTAGTGCTCCGACAGCTTCCTCTCAATTACCTAATGTAGATGGCACGACTGGGTAATACCATTGTATATACGTAGTTACATCATGATACACTGTACTTTAAAATGGTTACGTTATCAATTTAGCTACACATTCTCTCTTTTGAGATTCCCATTCTTTCATCTTCTTTTTTCCGAGTGATTGTTTCTGATCCCAAACTTAGTTGTATGCTCCTGCTAAACCTGCCGTTTGTGGGCTAATGCTGCTCATACTTACCCTAACAATATTCTATCATGCCAATTAGTATCCTAAAAGGGGAGTGGCAGTGAATGTACCTAGGAGAGATTGGAGGAAGTGCAGAGGGGGTGAGCCACAAGGTGTTTCGGCTGGGCCAACATCGCATAAGCAATCTAACCAAGCTTATTCATTATGTGGTGGCATTTAGAGCTGTTGCTAAATACATCGTGCTTATGTATGTAAAGGCACTTTTTTGAAATTTTTGGACAGTTCTTATTTTAGGAAATAGTATTATTAGGGGCGTTGTGATACTTATGATAGACAATGTCTTTTGAACCAAAGCAAGACTTGGGGTTACTAAGGTGACATTATTTTTGTGACTGAGTCGGGAACTATCTGTAATCAGGCTCAGTTTGTTGTTTCTATAGCGTTTAGATGGCAGACTAGTTTTGTACAGTTGTTTGGTTGTGGTTAGATTAACAAAGAAAGTTAGAAATCCATTCAAAAATCATTTAAGTATAAGCCATCACAGTTATTAGTTTAGGTAGTTGCAGCTCTTACAAGATTTGTCTCTTTATCTTGAATGTCTTTGTCTGAATGATCGAGCGGATTTGGCCGCAGGAACTCCTATACTTGTATGTACCGTGTAAGATCAAGGGTAAAGAAAAGGAGAAATCAAAAAGAAAGACAGTGGCAAGGAAGCCAATTGCATTGTTTACCGCTGAAGAAAATGAGTCGGTGGAACTGTACTTTGGTTCCTACATTGACGCTGGCGATAGAGTCGGCCTTGAGGAATGCCGGCCGTAAATAAGCTGATATTGAAATCAGTGAAACTTTCACAATGGAACAAAATGTCGGGAGGGATTCGTTTAAATGATCAGCAACAATTTTGACTTGAACCTCGTAATATGCCTCCTCAGTTTTTACTTCTACCACTGTCTCATCACTGATTTTTACTAATTGATGCTTTAAAATCCAAGGTTTGAGACATTAATCATTGTCAATGAGTAGCTCCCCATATTGCCAAATTCCATTGCTGTTTTCCTTAGCGTACACAGTACCATCAATGTATTGTGGGGGAGCTCCTTCGGTTGGGAAGGAGAAGCCTGTCTTTATCATTTTTACTCCAGTTGATTCCCAAATCGAGCAGTCTTCGCTTTGATGTGTATACAGTTCCACTAGCAGTCTGTCTCCACTCTGATCTGCTCCATGAGGGACCAAGAAGGTTCTTTCGATTGGGCGATATTCAATCTGGCCTTCACTAGTCCCTGGAAGCCAAATGCAGCTTCCTGTGTTGTACGCTCTCCGTTGATTGCTTGCGATTCAATTTAATATTGATGCTCTAATTCTACGGCATCATGAAGCTTTTTCCTAAAAGGGATTAGTATGGAATTGTGTACAATAGTCTCTTGCGTCATGATTCCATATTTTGTGGCATACTCACAAAGACCTGGAATAAATTTTTCCGCAAGCATTCCTTCATCTCCATCCATGTACATTATCACCTCAACTGCCATATCTGATTCTTCTCTGATCACCTTATAAACAGGTGATAGTCCAGTCAGAATGGCCGGTTGGATCAATCTTGAAATTTCTTGTAGTAGTTTCACGCCCATGAGGCGTATAAGCATTGGAGACTCTGGACAGTATGTAAGTGGACTGTGAGGGGGGATTTATTTGGACAGTAGTACACACTTTAAAGAAAGTAGCATGAAGGTTAGTGTAGGATTTGTCCCATAATTAGGTTAGAATCTGTGTGGAAGAGCATGGGAGTGGCCGCTGCCGTTGCTGGTGTCGTACTTCTGCATCCTCTTCCCATTCTTTGCTACAGTGCAATAAGTGCAGTTAGCTTCCGAGCACTCATCACGACACTGTTTGTAGTCCTGCAGTTTCAGATTTTCTGCCACATTACCTAGTGCCAGCATGAGGTCTCTCTGGCTCTGTATGTCAGAGTCTTCCTCTGACACACGAAGGTAGCATCCGCTGTAATTCTGGGCAATATTACCTATTATATCGGGTAGTGACAGGATGGATTGTAGATGACGAACCATTTCCTCCGTGATCCCATGTGTGTTCACAGTGACATCTTTTCGCTGTATCATTTCAAGGCAAGATGATAGATCTTCACGCTTCCAAGGAACACTGGTAAGCCAGGTGGAAAAGACTTTTGCCCACTCCTGATCAGTCGGCAGGCAATAAAATACGTCTGATCACCTGGTTGAGTATTTGCAAGTTCCTTCCTCAAAGTCTGTATCAATGCACCCCATCTCTGTAGCTGAGTACACTCACTTGGACCCTGAAGGTTTCCTCCTCCTTTTTCTGGACAACCTCAAGGGGGTGATTTGCTACAATTTATATGATATGGTATACCAGGATTCTATCTAGGATTTTGAGTTTGTGGGGAAGCCTTTTGTGAACTAGCCGCATAGCGGCCAGCCACCTAGGGGGATCTAGGGGCATGCCCCTCCAAAAAATTTAGGTGCTCTGAGGTTGCATCTAGTGGCTTCTGAAGTCCATGCAACTACACAAGGAATTTTATAATGTAATAGCAAAATGAAAGAATAACTTTTGGCTCATGGCCTTTTACATTGGCTTACTGAATCCAGTGACTGTCACTGTCATAATACTCTGAAATTCCTCTGAATCAGACACTAAACTCTTTGAAACTTACATTATAACCTTGACAATATTGAAACAATAACCCAAATAATATATATTTCTAGCAACTGCATATATTATCTAGACTATCGGCATAAATGGATCCTTTGAAGTTTACAAAGCTAGTTGCATTTCTTTACTCTTTTATAATGATCAAACAGCCCCTCTAGGCTATCATTGGACGGGGGGGGGGGGGTTGAGATAATCACAACCAGGTGGCTATACGAGTGAGGGAATCAAAATTAATGCAATTATTATGAGTACTGAATCTACGTATGGCTTCAGAACATATTGCTTACATAACTGTCCACCAAAGTATCCAAATGTGAAATACACATAATATAGCAAGGAGAAATTTTGAAAAAATGCGATTGTAAGTACATATTATACATTAAAGAAGCACCACTCACACTGTGCATGGCTTGGAGAAGTGAGAAAGAGAGAAAGGTATACTTAATTAACCCTAACCCACAACATAGCAGTGGACTTACGTACATCCCACATATTGTGAGAGTGGCCCAAACTGTGCATGGGCTGAAGAAGTGAGAAAGAGAGATAAGTATACTTATTAACCCTAACCCGCACAATAGCAGTTAACTTACATCCCAATTATCAGGATCCCACATATTGCATAAGGGGCTGGGGATGAGTAGAGGCAGTTGGCCATGCAGCTGCACTCTCAAACCTGGAGATACAGCCGCATTGCAGCCTTTGATAGAAGGTATAAATAAGACAGTAACTAATAGGACACATCCTGTAGTTACGTCTTGGCTTGGGTTTAGGGCAAGCCTTTCCCTTTCCTTTGCAGGCCTTTTGTGTCTTTCCCTTGCCAACCTTTGGTGTCTTTCCCTTGCTGGCCTTTGGTGGACGAACCTGTGGCAAGCCATCCACTATTACAGTTTTGAGCCACAGATGATCGGCATCGCTGTCGTTGTAGTCATAGAATAGTTCTTCGCCCTTTTGTATATCTTTCAGGCTGTAAAAACCCACCCTGTACTTCTCCCTCCCCAGAAGTGGTGGATGTGGCTTGATATTGATGCCATGCCGAGTATGGTTAATGTAGCACCCAAACTGATTCAACTTCCTTGTGGCATCGACCATTAACCACCTCGTCCCAACCTGGCCTTCAAGGACATAGCTGCCTTCATGGTTGACAGTATTATTCTTGTTTCCGTTTTTCTGACTGCTCTTCTGTCAGAACATCTACGCGATACTCGCAGATGTATGTGTGTTTTGTGATTGCTTTTGTCGCAAATACACCTCGCCCATGCTCAGTCCCCGTGTCCCTCACTTCTATGTCAGCAGTACGGCACTCATTGAGCCCTTCAATGACAAGCTCCTTCACAGAGATCCATCTGAAAAAACTATATTTTATGATACACGCATAGTTAATAGTCAATTGTTTCAAACTTACTTCTGTCTCCCTTCACTGGCTTCTCTTGCATCCTCTGCTTGCCCTAGTATTGTTCATACTTCTGCTCCTATTCCTTCAAACTTTCACGCTCCCCCTCCTCCTTTTTTAGATCATGCCCCTCCCCCTCTCGAACCTCCTCCAATATCTCCTCGCGCTTCCCAAATTCTGCCCAGCCATCTGCACCCTCTCCCACTTCGTCCTCGTCCACTACTACCTCTTCCAGTACTTCCTTTTGGTACCACCCATCATCCTTTCCTTCTCCCATTCCTTCGCAGCTCTTGTCAATTCGCTCTTTCCAGGCCGCCACTTTTACCTCTCCCTCTCACCCCTCCCTTCCGACTCCTCTTCTATCGCCTACCCCCTGCTTTATCAACCCAAGCCACCTTTGCTTCCTCTTCCTCCTCCCACTGAGTTCCACCAGCTAATCAACCTTTGTAATCTGCTTCTTCAACTTATTCGCAACTTCACCTCCCAAACTCTTCCAATTCAGCCTCAAAATCTTTAAAATTCTTATTGTAATGCTTGTAGTATGCTTCCTAAATCAGATGAATTATCCGCTCTTTGTTCTCTTCACTCCCCATACATCATGTGATAAAGACTGGTGTCAGCTCACAGGAGGCACAAACAAAGGTCGTGGCCTTGTTGACAGGCAAAGTCGTTGTCGGCCACAACCTGAAGTGTGACCAGGAAACACTGCGGTACGCGCACCCACTGTCTGACATTCGGGACAACGGAGCGACATTACAGGGCCGATCGGTGTAGGGAGTATGGTCTGACATCATGGTTACCGGAACACCGGGAAAACAAGACCTACAGCCTGAAAGACTTCAGCAGTGCGGTGTTGCATACCAAAGTGCAAGAAGGTCCCCATGACCCAGTGGAGGGTACTAAGGTAATTTAGTCATGTAATTATATTTAAATGGTATGAAACAAAGCTACATAATCGACCCTCAAACAATTACAATGTTATAAAGCATGTCCTACAGTCAGTGATCCACCAGACAATAGAAGTAGAAGCAGACAATGGATTAGTAGACAATGGACTTGCAGCTTTAGGACAAGTGGAGAGAATGGAAGAGATTGGGGAAGGGGCTATGGGGGAACTAGGAGTAGAGAAGCTGAAAGACGAAGAACAGGATGTAGAGGATATGAGGAGGGCTGGGTAGAGTACTGGGGAGAGGCTGTAGAATACAAACAAGAGATTGAAACAAGGACGGGGGAACACGGGAGAGAACAGAAGTCGAAAGATTGCTAGGGGTAACATAGGTGGAGGCTGTTAAGCCAGTGAATGTAGAACTAGAAGCAACAGAGGAATGCATGGGAACAATATAGGCTGGAGAAGTTGATTCAAAGACAATAGGAACAGAAGGAACAATAGAGGAAGCCAAGGACGTTAATGCAGAAGGTGAAGAGACTCAGAAACAGCCTTAGTACTAACTGTAGAGGTTAGGGAGGCCATAGGAGGAGACAAACTAGGGGTAGACTTAGGGAGGGCTGTAGTGAGCAGAGTAAGCTTAGATGAAAGACAAGAAAGATCACTTTCTGAAGAGAAAAATTTTTAGAACTTAAGGAAGCCAGACTGACAAGAGAAGATTTAATACAGAAAGCACAAACAAAAGGATACGTACAAGCGAGAGAAACGGGAATTTTAACACATTTACAATGAGACCACGAGTGACAAAGCTCACATTCATGCATGTTACCTTCCTCCTTCGTGATGGCATAAGCGCACTTAATTGAAACGTCTTGGGGCGGGGCGGGGTTGGACTCAACGTCGCTGCAGAGTAGTAGCTGGAGGAGTAGTAGAAATGAAGAGTGGCAAAGGGAGGAGAAACGACGAGGATGAGGACGGTAGGAACAGCGGTTGGGAGACATTTGAAGAGGAAGAAGAGGGGTCAAAATGAACCGGTAGGACCAGGGCAGCTCAGTGGAGGTAGGTTGAGGGGGCTCGGAACCATGCTGAGAGGTAGACAAACAACCTAGGTGCGCGAGCACAGCACATAAGTGGAACAGCAAAGTATCAACTTCGTTTTGAAGGGTTGAAATGAGACTAGAGTGCAAGCAGCTGTTCTATCACCCCGAGATCTGCACGAATCAAACGAAGAAAATCATTATAAAGGATAAAGCTCAGTGATAGATTATCAGGATCCAAGTGGTGTGAATACATCTCAACTATGAAGATCAAGGTGGTTACACATGTATATGCAATAAAGATCAAGGTGATTACACAGACTCATGTTTATACAGTACCAATATCAAGGTCAGTATAGCAAATGAGTTCATCACAGCTGGCTCTGTCTGAGGTAGTGCCAGCGCTGTCGAGATACGTCTTCCTCGTGACATTAGTTACAACATTGCTATCATCGTATGTCACTATGAATGGAGGAGCTGTCAGTAGTGTCATTTCACTGACTGGATCAGCAAAGGCTTAAGGAGAACCTTACCATTGCAGACAATACAGGTAGGGTATGGTATGTGTGCAGCATCGGTACAGCAGTCACTCGTGCAGCAATGAGCTCATGGTATTGCTCATCATCGCTTTCCTCCCACTCCACGTCTCCTGTTCCTTCAATGAACGCTGGCGAGGTCAATATCCTTGCCCTGCAGACGTCCTTGTAATTTAGTCGCAGTATGCAGTACATCTGACAGCATGTAGATACAAGCCGCAGTCTTGTACTTGGTCAGGAGAGTAGCAATCCCATGTGCTTCTGTGTCACCTGTCTCATCATAGATTTCTTCAAATGTGCTTACCAGTGCTGGCAGACTTCGTTGCACAGCACGCACATCTCTCTCTCGGGCTAGCCAGCGAGTATCACTAGGCTTTTGCGTCTTGACATCAGGATCCTGAAACTCAGCCTGTATCTCAGTAAGCTTTTCCGCTTTCTTAGGAGAATAGTGAAAGGCCTTCCAGATGGTTAGATTAACAAGAACATTTTTTTGGCTCAAACCTTGTGTGGCCACGAGGCCCAAAGCTTCTCATGAGGCCACGCACACGGCCTCGCACACCCGCACGGCCTGGTATGCCACGTCTGCAAGTGATGAGCGATTTCACAGATTATAGAATAGGCTTTTCAGTCCAGATCAGTTCTGGTCCGTAAAGCCCTGCTGAAAGGCTTCTGGACCCTTTTCAGAAGCGTTTCTGTCTTATTTTGAAAGGCTTCTGAACCCTTTTCAGTCCAGATCGGTTCTGGTCTGTAAAGGCCTTCTCATAAGGTTTCTCAACCAGTTTAGTTTTGGCCGGTTTGAAAGCGTTTCTGATTTCTATTGGAATAAGGGGATTTGAACCCTTTTCAGTCCAGTTCGGTTCTGATCTGTTGCAAGTTATATACGCACTACATACATACGTACGTACGTAGTATGAAGTATAGATACATACGTACGTAAAAGAGTCTTGCTAGTCAGTTTAATAACTGACCACGATCACTCTGCGTCTTGTACGAAGTCTGCATAGCTAGCTACATACGTATACGTAGCTATAGTGCTATAAAGTTCTCAGTAGTGATATACGGTATTACAGCAAGGCTACCTACAGTGGAAGTGTCACGATCTACGATGCCTCGGCTTTCACTGCATGCAAGAGAACGTGTGAAAACACTTATGATGCAGGGGAAAGTATAAATGATATTGTGCAAGTCTACAGCAGGAGGGAGTCTCTGTATGTCGGCAAACAGTATGGCGATTCCAGAAACATTATCTTGAACATCATTGTATTGCACCATTGCAAAGAAGTGGCCAGCCTACAAAACTGACAGAGCATGTTTTACGGGCCATTGAGAGAGCAATGCAAGATGATGATGAAACAACAGCCGCAGAACTAGGCTTGCTCCTGCAACAAATGGGAGTTTTAGTATCTCCACGCATTATTCTGAAAGGGCAAAGAGCACTTATCGTGGTTCTGCCTACTGTCAACTCATTCATGCAGTAAACAAGGAGAAGCACTTACAGTGGGTGAGAGAGTATCTGTATGTGGACGAGAGAGTATCTGTATCTGTATGACACCTTCTTACATCACTAATGTTTGCGTTGCTAAGGCTCCACATATAGCTATGGTGTGCTGGTCATGCAAAAATACCAACCTGGCACGTGTCTACTAGTGGTGGGTCATCGGACACCCGAACAGAGTGCAAGGTAGATTGAGGAGGTGTGCTCATGTCCAGTGAAGGCCCCTCTACAGCTGTGTCCAACACGGTACGTGGCTGAATCCTACAGGAAAAAAGAACTCCTACTGTAACTGTCGCACACACAACTAACACATACAATCACATGACACCATCTTACATCACTAATGTTTGCGTTGCTAAGGCTCCACAAAGTTATGGTGTGCTGGTCACGCATAAAATAACAACCATAACAAAAATACTGTGGGAAATTTTTCAAAATTTAATCTTTTGCGTGGTCAGTGGCACGCTCCTATTCTTTCTTCCAGTTTCTCATGTCATTATGTGCTCCTGTATACACACATGCACAGAACAAATTAAACTTGACTACCTATAAATACCAACCTTGAATAGGCTAGCAGGTGACTCAAAAGGTGATTCTGTAGACTCATCCCCTGCCAATGTCTGACACACAGCTGGAACCTGAATAATAATAATAATATACTCATGTTGCTGCCGTAGCGCTTACGCCATTGACCACGCACCCACAGACGCAGGCGGAGCTTGTAAGACCTCCAGTCAGAGGACAAGAGCAAAAACAACCAGAGACCACACAATCCCGATCACCATACAATTCCTTCTTCCTAGTCTCCCATATCAGTAATACAAAGCTCTTAACTAGCTTTAATAATGCTTTAAAATCATCCCTGTTCCAATTCTCAAACCCTAAAATAAAACTTGCCTTATTAAAATTATCAAGTGTACTAAACTCCCCAAACCTCCCCCCCAATAGATTTTCTAATTCAACCATGAAATTATTTCTAATGCTGTCATATGCTGGACACTCCCAGAGAACATGTACCACACTCTCACATTCACCCCTGCATAATTTACACTGCCTATCATCATTTTTACCCCTATGTCTTCCTAACTCTTCATTCAGACCGTTCGTACCTGACCGAAACTTAAACAATAATCTTGTACCCGGATCACCTACCCCCTGCAAATAATTCTTGAATTCTATTTCCTTACAGAAAGACTTGTACAGATTCAACTTAACTTTAGTATTCAAGCTGTCATTAAAGTCCTTGTATTCTCTATCCCTCAACGCTTCGTCTACCGTATCTAAAAACAAATTAATATTATCTGCAGCTAATACCTCTTGGCTATCTAAATCTAACTGCAGCAGCAATTCATTAATTACTTTCATCCAAGTTTTCCTCTGCCTACCTCTACATGGTTTCACTTCCCACTCAGCATCTAATAGTACTCTAGGATACCGCTCATTATCCAACTTATTGACTTTATACCACCACTTAAGTTTGCTTCTATCCCTCCTCCCTTTCAAGGACTCTAACCCCATATCTCCCCTTACCACTTCATTACACGTTTTGGAAGAGCAGCCAAGTATCTTCTTAGCTGCTCCTAGCTGAATGGATTCTAAGGAAGCTGCCTGCCGTTTATTACAAGCCCACACTTCACTACCATATTCTAAAGTAGGACGAAGTACTGAAACTAACAATAATCTCCTTGCAACGGTACTGATATTTCTATTACTTACAAACCGGTGCAAACGATTAAGCTTTTTCTTCCCATTATCAATTACCTTCTGTACATGACTATCCCATGACCCATTCTCAGCAAATTCAATCCCCAAGTAACAGTAACTTACAACCCTTGGAATTACTTTATCTCCCCACTTCCACGCACACATATCTGTAATAGCCACCTTAGAAAATACCACAACAGCACTCTTTTTGATGTTAGATTTCAACCTCCATTTGTTACAAAACCCTTGTACTACATTAATCAACTTTTGTAAATCCTCTGCATTAGTAGTTAAACCAACAAAATCATCTGCAAACATTAGTCCCCCAACCTTAACATCATTCTTAATGATTATACCAAGCCCAGCTTTCTCAACCTCATCTAGTAACTGATTAATAAAAATGGAAAATAGGATAAACAGATTAATCAACACTCACAGTGTAAATTAGAACACATAATGTGTTAACTACATATAAATTTGAGACATGGCTGCTGGAACCCCAAACTTTACACTCTGCCATTCAGGAAGTGTGCAGGTGTAAGAGCAAATCTAAATACAAAAAGTGCTTGATCTACATATACATGCTGCACATCCTGGTCTTACGCAAAATAATACAAAAAACGGGCATACAGTACATGTACGTAGCAAAATTATTTATGCTTATTGCAGAGCCAGAAGAGTAGCTCCACCCTGGAACTCCTCTTGCATGGTGATCGGTACTCCCAAAGAGTAATTATTTACTCCCTCAAGGAGTTATATTATACTCCTTTAAGGAGTTAAATCCTCCCGGCTCTGGGAACTCCTTTAAAAGAGTAACTGTTGTTCCCCATTTTTAACAGTGTAGGTTGTGGTTATTAACGGCAAAGGGAAGACTACAATCAGACTGCAGTAAAAAGCTCAGCGCCCTTGCTCCTCTCCCGCCAATACATACACACAAAACAATCAAACATGAAGACAACTCTGAACTGACTTACCTTGATACCGCTTGTTTCCTTGCTTACATTAGTTCGTAGGCGTTTTGCAGGTGGTTTACCAGTACGGGCTTCCTTTTGGCTCTCACTGCTGGACACTGGGGAAGCTGCCGCCACAGTTGCTGCAGTTCCTTGGGATGCAACCCGCTCTACCGGAGATTTAGTTCGCCGGCGCTTCGTAGGTGATTTACCACCCTGGATCTCCTTTTGGCTCACTCTGCCAGACGAGACTACTGGGGACGCTCCCGCCACAGTAGTAACCTCTACCGGTCGAGCTTTAGTTCGTCGTCGTTTCGTAGGTGTTTCACCAGAGCCCTGGGTTTCCTTTTGGCTCTCGCGTGGTTTGCTGGGCTGGGTTTCCAGTTGGCCGGACGTAAACCCTACCGGGGTGGCTGCCTCCACAGTAGTTTCAGTGCGTTCGTGCGAGCTTGCCAGTGATGCAGCGTCACAATAATCCATACACCATGAGTACAAAGCACAAAATTTTATAATCCAAACTCCATGAGCACAATGGATGAACACTTAAGTATCTTCCAAAGTGCACAAAGCACAAAATTTTATCATCCAAACTCCATGAGCACAAAGCACAAAATTTAACCTTGCATGGGCGGATCAAGGAAGCCGTACGTAATTAAGTGTCAGAGTGCTTTAACTATGACTTTATTAAACATACCAGCAACAGTACAACTGCAAGAATTCAACAAAAACGCAACAAATCCAGTGATTGCACAAATACAGAATGCAAGTAAAAAAGCTAAGACTACCTGATGAGGACTATTTGAGCATGTGGCAGGGAGCACATCTGGTAGATGGCTGAAATCAATTCCATTCTGGAGAGCCAATGAGTGGAAGTAATGGAGGGATTTGTTGTGTTATCGTTCTGACCACATGTATCGTGCCTTCACACCCATGTTATCCCTGGGGTGACTGCACATATATCATGTAGATTATCGATCATCTGAAAAAAGTTCAATGACATCAACAGCAGAATACTCGACTTCTGCCTCTGTTTTTGCAACAGGAGGTGCTTGATGGTGCACCCAGCGATTTGAGCAGCACCAAAATAAGATGGGAACTGTTGCTCAGAACGATAAGATGGCGTACTTGTCACCTGTAGTGACTTAAGAGGCCTGGAAATGCGTACTGGGTTAGTGGTCTTTGGCAACATGGACGATACAGAAGGTGGGTTCTCAAGGCTGGGAATGGGCACTAAAGGTAACTTCTCACTAGTAGAGCTGGACATAGCTGTAGGAGTAGGAGTGTTATATGTAAGAGTCTTACAGGTGTCCTCTGCTTTTCCGAAATAGGCTCATATTTTCTCAGAATTCGCTGCGTCAATTTTAACGCGAAAAACGGCGAGAACTGCAGTCTCACTTCCAGCGCTGGCATGGCAAAATCTATTTGTACCTTCGGGAAGAAAGGCAGCCGGTGCTAGCAAAGCCTTACCGCTTAGAATCTCGCGCGTTTTCGAGTATTTCTCGCCAAACCGCGTGTACGCGAACAGTCGGAATTCCACGCGAAATCGTGCGATTAGCCGCGTTCCTGCGCGAAGATACGCGATCTCGTAGGTTCGCGCGAAGTTCGCGCTCTCGCATACTATCTCGCGCAAATGCAATCAACAATTTTGGCCCCAGTCGGGTTTACATACAACAGCTTCTGCAGATCCCTTGGATAACTGTGCTGCAGCCTCTTCTAAGAGATCACCCAACTCTGCTTCAGGAAAATTCATTCAGTTCATTGGTGTAATTTAACATATTTGAATGTTGTATCTAGCTACACCAAGTTTACCTTGCTTGTCATGCTTGCTTTTTTTTTGTGGCTGGGCCGATAGTAGATGTGTTCTGAAGAAGAAAAATTATGATGCATTTATATCAACAAAATTGCTTCACTACATCTCAAACCACACATACATGTTATCGTACAGTATAGGTAAGCCTGAAATGTGTTACAGAAAATAGATTTTCTGTAATGGTATTTCCACAGAACCAGCATTGCTATCAGAAGTAGTATCACTGCATGCACTCTGATTCCTGCATGTATAATATACAAAAATTACACTACGTTATATACCTTCTCGGTAATTTGAAATGTGGATATGTAGGAGCGTCTAACTGCCAAGTCGAACCACTATGGCACCATATATAAGGAGAGTGTGAACAACTGATTCCCTGGCTTCACTACTACTACT